>JABASD010000667.1:0-62938 GCA_019776165.1 Pogonognathellus flavescens | reverse complement strand
GTGCCCAAGTACATTTGCAATATATTACGCATAAAAAATCTTTTGCAAGTTTTTCAGATTAATAATGAAAATTAGTCAAATGAAAAATTTCCCAACCGAGGTTAGCCTCCCCTACACTATATCTACATGTAGCAAAAACACGAAAGACGAAGCCATGCGCACATTACATCGATCTTCTCTGTTTGTTATTGTCCCGTCTTGGGAAGAGGCAATCTAGATGGCTCCATCCCGCAGTTCATTCTAACCCTTTCAGCACAAACCATCTGCTCTCTGTTATTCTGCATTCTCATTACGTGAATGCAAAACATTATGAAGTTCAGCTTCAGCCTTAGCGCTCATGCAATCGCTCTTAATGTTTTGTGGCTTAGACTTAATAGAAATCATTACGGTTTTCATCTTCTCTCTGTTTCACCAAAATGCACATAAACTTTCAGCAACCCTTTAGAGGCAATGAGAGAGACAGTAACACTAATAGTTTAATTAAGCGTAAACAAAGGCATCCTTTTTCCTAAACATGGAAATTATTTCCGAATTCAGGGAAAGGCATAAAAGTTTTAAGCCTTCAAGCCACGATTTCTAAGCAAATCTTTTTCATTTTGTTGTCATTTATATTGTATAGCTACAAGGAAGTTGTCTACTTCTATCTAAGCCCTAAGCTTCTAAAATTAAATATATACACCACTATGTGCGCTTATATTCTCACAAATACAATACAGTCTCACATACATCTTCATTTATGTCACCCTCTACTCTTTGCAATATTAAAGGAAGGACTTGTGGAAACCCATACATATGCATTTGAAGACTAATGAAATGACATATCTACTTACATTTGTGGTTGTACGATTATATTACTACATTCCGCATTACTGCCATACTACCTTTGCCACAAAATGTAAAACAATTTGCTTTACAATCTGTAGGTATATGTAATTTATGTTGATGAAAGTCCAAGATAGAAATAGTGCAATGTATTATACAAGAAACGGAAATTAGAAAATCAAACTGTGTGAGTTATATGTACTAGCATGCAGCTAATATACTGATTACCCGATTACCTTAAGCGATAGATGGATTAACCACTAAAAACTTTCATCACTATTTTCAAAACTAACAAAGTCTCTTAATGTAAGAAATAACTTCACATAATAATCTGCAACTTCATCTAGAATTCGTCTTTATAATTACGTATATGATATTAATAGGCATCAGATTGCTACATTTATTAAACTGTTTGTATAATTTCACCCTGTATGTGCGCTGTGTGTCCGTCCGTCTGTCCGTAAGCAGGATAACTCAAGAACGATTTAAGCTACAGATTTCAAATTTGCTACACATACTATTGAGGTCTAATGTGAGGTTAAGTTCGAAGATGGGGTAAATCGGTCACCTCCTTCATGACCTTTGACCCAATCCATGTGTCTTGGTATAAATACCAGGCTTGTTAGTATTGCTCCGATGAAAAAGACAAGATATGTAATATCAATGCCTATATTATGAGCAATTCAAATGTAAATTTTCATACGAAAGTCAAGTGAAATTATACGTAAGTTTTCAAAAGCTTAAATGATTTTCTCGTACATAGTCGTCGACTAAGTCAGTGTATTATAATATTTACAAACTACGAAATAATTCAATAGCATCATTTTAAGTTTCAATGTTTTATATAACTTCGTTGTTTCGCTACACCCCGGTGTTGACCGGTTCATTTTATTTTTAATCACAGCTGAAAGCGAACAATGTAGCGTTAGGTACAAATTTTTACGGGCTTCACTGATCCAGAGCTAAAAAGCATCTGTCAGCAATGTTTAAACAAAACTTCTGAAGACACTGCAGATATATAGACGATTGATCATACTGTTGTAGGCTGTAAATCACGGTCTTACTTAATTTGCTTCTGCATAAACGATGGAGAAATCGTGTTTACCATTCTTTGCTCCATTATATGTTCCGGCTTGTGTCGTTTAATGCACAAAGCTCATGAAAACCTAATGGTATGTAAAATTTATGTAGGAAATCAGGCAGAAGGTGAAGCAATATGTTTACATAAGTCCTACAATAAATTACGAAACTTAAATGAAACTTGTAAGCTGCCAGAGAGATTCAACGTTACTTTGAAAACAAAGACTCAGGAAATGAATTTGGTCTCGTGCCTCCCTACAGTATATTACAGAGTGACTTCACTCGAGTATCTTCCACTACTAAATATCACAACTAAGAGTATATCGTAGTCATTTTGAGGATCCTCTTTGCATTCACTACTGTTTACAGTATGTGTGTTGGAATAGAATAATACACCCTCAAGCAAACTGAGACATTTCTTCACGGAAAAACTAATTTGAAGGTTTTATACTGGCACGGCACAAGGCACTCCTAAGCAATTCATCGCTTTTCTTATCCCTGCAAAAGTCGCAGTTGTTTAATTTGGTGTTTGGGCTTTGCGTTTCTTTTGTGATATTGTAGAGATTCTAATAGACGAGTTGCATGCAAATTACTTTCTTTGATGATTTCCCTTTTCACCAATCGTCTAAGTCATATAATATGACGAAAAGAGTAACCATATAAAAGAAAGCTGAAAAAATGCTTTCATTGAAGAGCTTATCTTGATGTATGACCTATTTTCTTACAATTTTCCTGTCTTTCTTCTTCCCTTTAAAAGAAAGAAGACGAATAATTGCTCTTTTTGATAACAATCTTGACTTGATTTGCAAAAATGACGTAGGTACGCAAGCAACATATAATATGTAAGTCATGCAAACTACTTATTGTTAGAATATGGAGGAAACGAGAAAGCCAAAGCAGTATATAGATATACAGTATAACCCTTAAGTGGGATATACACCCAAAAAGTGTCTAAACCTGTTGAAGATTAGGGCTTTGAGAAACACATATATGGAATTGGAAAATAAAGAATGATTTATTTCTGCATTTGCAAATGCCAAAAGCCAGTCAGCTCCATCATGGAGTAAGTGTGCTTGTACTCTTTATGTTCGCACGATGCAACTGTTCCATTATGTACAATCTCCGATTCAAGAAATAGATGAGTTTTTAAGACTTCTTGACAGTTGACAGAACACGAGAGGCTAATGTAAAATGTGAAAGGGAGAGAGACACGGGAGCACGCAGTGTTTGCCAAAATGTTTCTATCGCAACCCAAACAAACAGATCTAACTTGTACAGAACTGAAGGGTTGCTGGCTGCTGAGTTTTAGAGGGCTTTCCATTTCATTATGATTCATTTTATTTCTGGTAAAGGAAAGAAACGATCATTTCCAAATAGTTCTTCCTGATGGCCAGAAGTTTTAAGCACAACTACCAATAATACGAACTATTTTTTCGTCGTGTCAATATCAAATACCAAAGCCCGAAATTCTGCTATCAAGTTCTAATTTCCCTGGAATTGCTTTTCTTGATACAGTGGCCACAAATCGAGTTACCGATACTTGTTTACACAGTAAGTTGTATGTGAGTGTGTATCCCCTCTAAATAAAGTACCTACATTGTTTGACAGTTTAGATAACTTTCATTGACATGTGCACATTAAGAGCAGATCTTTAAAGAAGAGCCCAACCAAAGTGACATTGAAAGGACTATTTGTTAGACTAGCTATAAGCACAACATTTTTATGGCCATTTTATTCTCATGAAAGTCGCAGTAAATTACACGGTCAACTAATTAACTAGGTACCTACTTCCGCAAATCGTAACTGTTATTTATAATTAAGTTAAATGGTCAATAATTTTCAATACATTCTATCTCAACTAAATACCATAAAGTTCATTGATACAGCGGTGAGGATTACTAGGGTTTTCTTATACAAACAAGACCTGTTAGCCAACAAGTGTGTATACAATACATTCCTGATTGTGCTAGTATATTATATAAAAAATTATATATTGATTAGATATAGTCTGGATCTCATGGTCTATTATGCTGTGACCAATTGTTGTAAATTCAAACTTGAAATAATAGGGACATTCATTGAGATATTGTGTACATGTTGTACATAATATTGTCGTAATAGTTACGTAATAATATAAGTAAGCATTATATTTAACCCGTTGTCTGTCGGTGATGTATTAAATCAAACTAAGAATAATATTGTAGATAGAAAAAAGTCTTCGTATAGTTTTTAATCGCTTTTAGTCGTTGTTCCTATAATCCTACGTAATTTGAAGCAAGTGCTAAAGATTCGCCTTTGAATAATTATACAGGTTTCTTCCTCCCAAGCCAAGGGTGATAAATCATGGACAATTCAGCTTATGGAGACTCCATGAAATTTTATGAACGAATGTCGCAGCTACATGTTGAATTGAAAAACTACGAGAATGAGCAACATCGTTTAGAAGAAGAATATGAGCGAATAGGACCTGAAACGGTAGTGTTGACAGCTCCACAAACTTCTTTTTCTTCTGGGCTTTTGATGTCTAGTGCAGTAGATAATCCAAACGATTCAAAAGAAGCTGAAAGGAAGAGACATCTGAGAAATCAAACGATTCTCAGCAAAATCCAGGAATTGGAAACAAATTCTTCAGTCTTTGCTGCACGTTCGGATAGACTTCGTATGATGCGTGTAAGTAAAAATGAGTTTTTGTATAAAGTTGACCTGCATTTCTTCACATAGCCAGTCAAAGATTTTTTCTTTTGAACTCAAACGGTTCGTGATTTTTTCATTCCTACCTCTCTCTCTGTCATCTTAGTCATTCAATTTAATCTAAATTCAGCTTTAAACAATCCATTATTCTTGAGTAGGCATTCTCTGTGGTAGACAAGGATTAACTTAAACTACATTTTTGGGGATCAAAAGAACTTTCTTTTTTCTTTCATGCTAGCTTCTTTCGCCAGATTTTATTGCTACAACGCAGTTGGCAGTTCTAGTACTTTTGTAATCTTTATGAATTGCCTCCTTTCGTACATAAATACTTATATTAACTTCATCCTGAAACATCAAATATAAAAAATGTCCAGAGCAAAACCTCATGACAAGAAAAAATTCCCATAACAAAAATGTCAATGAGAATAAGTGAAAAGTTAGAATATCAGGAACATCCAGTAACGTCAGTGAGACTCCCAGATGCCAAATATAAGTCTAATACATTACCACGCACTTATTAAACCGGCAATTGATTCAAGTGATATGACTGCGCTTCTCAGTAATATGTTGGCATTAGTGATGAGATGAATCCAATTATAACTGTCTATTTCTCCATAATTTGCAGAGCGAATATGAAAGTTTGGTCCGCAAATGGTCTCTGCAAAGGAAAAGGTCATCATCTGCTGAATGGCAAGGAAATAAAATACCAGGTTGGCAAGCATCAGGAGATTTCATCTCGTCCGGCTCTGATATGAATGGCAATAAAAGATGTGAGCTCGTGACGATTGGAGTCAATACGGATATAACAGGGCCAGTAAAAGCAATTCTTCCGTTTGATGCCAACGGTGAAGAGGTTATCGAGAGAGTGATTGAGAAAACTGACAGTTATCTATTGGGAATGACCCAGAATAGTAACCAGGATCCAAATGCTGGATTCAGTGCCGGACTCAGAGCAGCACCAATAGAAAAAGAACTATTTAGTAAGCCAATAAATGTCAAGGAAATCAACCAAGATGAGCTAAATAAAAATAGGATTCATCCGTTGCTGGATATTTCTTCTACGAGTGAGTCTCAGTCTGATTTCGCTGCCAGGAATGTCCACACCATGCCTCTTTTTGATAACACTTTTCCTGACGACACTTCCGAAACAACATCACTGTCCTTGGTTCCAAAGAAGGAAAAAGCTAAAAGGGATTTACTGCTAAGTCTGACAGATAACTCAGAATCCACTGAGAATTTCCAGGTGAAGGGTAGCAGCAATAAATACAGTAGCACGATTGAACGAGCTGATACGAATAAAACTTTTGCCCCGAGTAATAAATCAGATGCACTAGGTTATGTGGCAAAAACAACTCTCCCGGCAGAAAATGTGTTGCAGATGAGACAGGACTTTCATAATTTTACTGATGCTACCACGGATGGTAAAAGAAAACAGGATATTCTTCAAGGAAGATCACGGAGCGACAGTCCAACGACCACCAGCATTGGTGACAGCTTGATGGATTCTGTTCAAAATACAAAAGTACCCGAAAGTTTACTAACAGATGGAATGAATATTGGCCGCGATCGAGATGATGGAAACGAGCAAAGTCACAGCAATAATAGCAGTAGATTGATTAATGAGGACGATAACGAAGAGCAGCCAACTCAGGATGATGATCTATCATTGTCGAAACTAGCTCGAGAGGAAATTGAAATGAGAACAGACGCAATACACCAAATATCTACCCCTGAAGTCGGACAAACATCTAATTATAACAATATGAATGAAGAAGTTGATGAGCATATTGATTTTCAACCGTCAGGATTTGGAGTGTCATTGTCTTCTATACTGGCTGACAGGTATCTGATTTTTATCACTCCGTGTTATCATGTTAGCTTTGGCATTTATTGCAAAAGTCATGCCTTTATGGTAGTAATGTGCATTTCTAGCTATACGAATAATTTCCATATAGTGTTCTGCGATTAAAATCTATAGTACAATGGTTTAGGTATATAGGTATCTTATCTTGTAACTTGTAAGTGTAAATATTACACGCATTGTGTGTAGCACCTCAAATTCGTGAGCAAAGAAAACTTTTTTTGTCTAAATGAAGCAGGTGAAAGTGTGAATAATATTTTTGAGCTATAAAATAATAGTATTGCTTTTACTTACACTTACAATTAGTTAGAAGATGCAAATGGAAAGAAATACAGGTAGGTGACTGATGTGTCTTCATGAATTAGATAGTACTCAACCACAGCCATACCATATACATCACGGAAAATACATTTATACTTATCCTTCCCTTTATTCCTTTATGGTCTACGAAATGTTCTTTCAAAGTTTAATGTATCACACTAACTAGACGTAAATAGGGCCAATAAATAGTCTTAAATATCTAAACGCAACAGCACCCCTTTTCAATGCAGCTAAATATTTATTGCCACGTTGAAACCTAAAGTTTGTGTTTGGTTTAGTAGGTTTGTATGACTTTTAAGTAAATTTTCACGATCTTTCAGCAAAAGTACATATTATTAGCAATGAAACTCAACGAAACTTCTAATAGGAAGCACATACTATTATTTCTTCGAATTGAACAGAAACAATATGTCTTAGTCATGATTATTCAGGAAAAAGAATCACGATCTTGGCAACTTTCATTCGTATCGTAGAACTCCAACCGGAGATGCAATAATGGAAGTCAAAGGCGGGTTGAAAAGGTTGCTGTGCTGCTTTTTTTGTTTGGCTAAAATCAAAAAGACTTTCACTATTCTTTGATAAATAAGTGAGAAAAAAATTAATAAGAAAAAGTGCTGGTGCAGCATCTGGGCTTTGTAGTTGCATTTGCTTTCAATGATGCTTTATATAGTGCTGCATTCAATTCTGGTAGATATTATTCTGATGTTTTATATCAGAGAGTACACAGTTTGTGTTTAGTCTACGCAGTATAATAAGAGAAATAAGATGATTGCGTGTAGACAAGAAACTGGATGAAACGAGAGCCAAAGCAGAACCAATAAAGAAAAAGTATGCCAACTGCCGATCTGTTGCGGAGAGTAGTACTCTACATTAGACGGACTGTATCACACAAAGTGCAGTAGTGTAATGTCCGTAGTGAAAAGAGTAGCAAAAAGAGCTACACTGTCAGAAAGCTTTTGAGCACTTTGAGTTTTTGATCTTTTCTTACTTGTGTATTCCTGACACTTGAGTATCGTCTGGTCTTATTTTATGATCCTCTATGAAATGAAATGAAAAGTAATGTCCGTAATGTAATGTAAGGCAATGGAATAATGTAGGAAAACGGAGATGCGGGAAGATGTAGTGGAGAAGAAAGATGAATCGAAGCATGAAGTGAAAGCAGAGGAAACGATTGAAGATTCTGCATCAGCATCAGCAACCAAGAAAGAAATTGCAACGTCCAAAGCGCCTTCGACTAATGCCGAAACCGTGACAGCCCCTTCTAGACCAAAAACCGCTTCAAGACGCGTACGTCTCCAACTTGATTATGAAGATTCCGAATCGGATGTATCTGATGTAACTCCCATCCAACCTAAATCTAAAGCAACAACAGAAAAAAATAAAGACAATGACAATATCATCGCTAAACAGCCAACTAAGCAGAAATATGACGACGATTTCGATGATTTTTTTGATATGTAATTCGCCAACCCGTACCGTAGCCAGTGATCTTCGCCATACTCCGCTTACTAAAATGGATGATCCCGCAATGATAAGACAAAACTTTTTCTCTGTTGTTTATGGTTTATTTCATTTCATTGCAATTCTTTGTAAGTACCGTGTTATTTATGATCATCATGGTCATAATATTATTATTGTTTTTTCCATTTCTTATATTTATAATAGCAATATCGGTAAGGATTTGCGTTGTAGATATTTTATATTTATATGATTATCGTATGTTTGTGTGAATCTCAATCTCAATACTTGTAATAAACTAGAGTGAGAGTGAGAAATCATGTTAGATTTACAATACAACGTATACATGTATAACAATACATAGGAATCTTGAAAATAAAGTCTGTTTAATAGTCATCGTGAGTGTGTCCGCTGGCAGGTGCATTATTCGGAAATATATTGTTGCATTTAGATTCCTTGTCTGAAGTGTACATTTTCTGGAAATTACGATCCTACGGATTTATCCACACCACGTTTTTCCATGTTTTCAGGGCAGACTAAGACAATTTCTGTATCTGGTTTTTCATCAGGCAGTGAATCAATATCGTCTACATCAATTTCGGGATCAAATTCAATGTTTAGTTTCTTGCATGCTTCGAGCAAAGCTTCAGCAGACATAATACTATCCCCTGCGGCAGATTTCATGTAATTTTTCAGATCTTCGGAATTCGGACCAAGTTTAATATCTGTTCCAGATTGTAAGCGAGATCTGAGACTACGATAAATATGCCTTAGGGTTGACACTCCCGTAAGTGTATCGGAGAATTTACCGACTCGCATATCTTTCATAAGAAGATGATTTTCCATTGCATTCATGCAGCTCGACGTGAGCATTTTTAATAATTCCTTTGTGAGATTGTTGATTTTGTCTGATATTTCCAGGTCTCCATCTGGCATTCTAAGAAAAGAATATGTACAATGTACACAAAGTAAGAATACAATGATGAAATTATGGTGTAGTTACTTTTCCTTAGGAAAACTCCAAAGTGCTTGTGAAATATGATCGTATGTTTTGCAATACATAGGTATTCACATAACATATTTTAAAAGTATAATATATCATAGATGAGTGCATAATTAGTGCAAAAGCAACGAGCAGAAAAATTCTTACGATGGTGTTGCGACAACTATCTGCCTATCTTTTGTCGCATCCACGGTGCAAACGTCATCCGGATGAAAGAAACTTCTTGGTAGGCGAATTCTCCTGAAATTAATATTAAAATAGATTTATATCTTCATACACAAATATTTATTACACTTTGTAATCCTTTGCATGCAAATACCTTTAACAGTTGCTTATAATAATTGTCAGCATATCTGGCCCCACCAAGTAATAAGTATGCGATTTATAATCCAATCTCATGTATTACCGATGGGATGGAATTAGAAATCGCTTATTCCTTCCCGTGCCTACAAATTGTGCAGTACAGTTTCCTATAATTGTATGTGTAACTACAAATCGGGATACTTATGCAGATTTTAGTTCTAATAAAAAATATCAATGGTCATTTATTGAAAAGATTGGAAACAGAGAGAGAGAGAGAGAGAGAGAGAGAGAGAGAGCAACTTATATTTAAAAGAATTGATGATAACAATTAATACGTAAATATATAAACTTATGTATTTACAGGGAGACCTTACATTGCCTAACATCTACCTACAATATGGTATTTTTCAGCGTATTTTTTATGTATTTTTTATGTATTTTTCAGCGATTAATTTTGCAGTACACAATAAATAAATGTCTTATTAATATTTGTCAATTGCATATGTCTGTCCCAATATCTGTTGGATTGTAAGCAGAAAGAGAATTGCACTTTCGACATATGCAAACTGAGGCTTTAACGCTATAGTTGACATATGACGGCCGACATAAATAGTCGTAAGGAACAGATGGCTGTTGCTGCAGCTTCTTCATGTCCACGATTTCCTACTACAGTTAGATACCTATTTTATTCGTTTACATTGCACTATAACCTTAGGAATAGACGCTTTATGCTTTGTTCGCATCAAATTGGATTCAGCACTCAACTGACAAGACACAAATTGAGAACTAGTCCAGTTAAAGAAGACTTGCATGCATGCCTGATTCCATGACAAGCATAAATAAACGCTTCATGTCAACTGCAGAAGCGAACATAGGAAAAATAGGCTATAGAGGTTTACCAGAATATTTCACCGAACGCTTTGCATAATATGAACTTTCTTGCTTACAGTATGACTCGCGCTATAAGCTTAGAACATAATTACAATAGTAAGCTATATATGATTTTGTCTTGTATGCAACTAGACAAATCGCACATTAATAATTTTAGTTGTACTAAATTGACTTACACTAATAAGACATATTTAAAGAATTGTGTTCAGATATTTCTGAAAGAAATAGTTAATTGAATAAACGTTGCTAACCAGTCATGGTCCAACTGACGAAGTACAGAATATCCAAAATCATTATAAGCCTTGAATGATTCTTTCAGTTGCACCACAATTACCTATTTTGCATGCAAAAGGAAAATAGGCAAAGTTAAAATATAATTTAGTGAGACAGATATTTATTTAAGCTTTCTTGCTTAATATCATCCCGGAAAAAATTACTTGTAGCTTAATATATGACATTGTATACATATATTGTAGGATGATATTGTATAATGACACACCTGGTGCTGAAGACGGTTCAAAATATCTGGTAAAGTAGGTTTCCAGTCTGAAGTCAATTTGCTGATGTTTCTCAACTCGATGATTTTAAAAATCGCTTTGCTCGACTTGACAAAGCCGTCGCAAGCTATGCGATACATAACGGGTATTAAAGTTGGAGGATTTTTCGCAATGACGGAGTCTGCAGTAAGAATTTCCACTTCACAAGTACAGTTGGTATGTGCTTTAATTTTTGCCTGGAGTATATATACATTGAAACATGTGTGTAGTTTACGCAAAATAAATAACCATACATATACAATCTTTTTGTTGAATCACAGCATGCTTCTAAACAAATTGCATTCCTTCAAAGAAGCTTTCGTTATTCATTTCATGCTACTAAGGTTTAGGTGTACCTGAAGTAATTTTCCAAACTTGGTTATAAGAAGTTCGTTCTGATCTGAACCGCTGGGATCCAGTAATAGCTCGTATGGACTTGGAGGTCTGGGAAATAACGGAGCGTCTTTGTCTTCGGTCAAAAGAATTGCGTATTTGTCATAAACAGGTGCAACTAGTCGTGGAGATATCATTGAGCGTATCATCGGTTCCATCGTATAGTTTGCTTATAGTCTTAAGACTTTATTCATCAAATATTTCTCACAGAAAAATAAATACACATTCGTAATTAAACCAAATTACGTCTTATGTGCCTTACCCGATTATGTCTTCTGATAAATCAACTCTTTTGTTTGATTGTACTTTCTTCAAAGCAATTTTGTATGAGAGTTCTAATAAATATTTCTGTTTTGTTCGCACACAACCTATAAATATTTATAACAGTGTTGCTAAGCATAAAGTAAAGAGAAAAATGGTAAGATTTCATATTTTATTGCGTTACACTGAGAGATTAATGATTTCTTAAATTAGCTGTATTACTTTGATATAACGGCATAATTTGTCAAGGAACAACCTTAAGTTAACGTGCAACTCAACGAAGTAGCATCTCAATGCTCATTATGTGTACTGTGTACGTACACTGTACACATAATTTAACCAAAATGAAAATTCTTCTATGATGCACTATGTGTACATAAATAAAAAATGTTATATACATTTGTATACAAAATTATATGTAAATTAATATTGGTTCTGCGTGAAAACAGTTTGTTTTTTCCAGACCGTTAGTCATTATAGTCATTGCGTTTAAACATGTCATATTTCAGTATAGAAAGAAAATGATTCATTTATTCAAGACATGAACTGATGTAAAGGTGGCATCAAATGGGATATGCTGATATTAAAAATAGCAATCAAAACTCATTGAGAAACAGAATCAGACTATCAGACAGTATTAAAAAATTACTTTTAAAGAACTGAAGATATATTTCTTACCTTTCGCACAGAACCACTTTGTACAAACGTTTTAGGTCCAGGACTAAAAGTATACAGATGCTAACTGTTAAAATTTCTGTGTCTGTCCTCGTACGTGTTTATTTGATTTATGCACATATTATGTCATATTCATAATGAAGTGAAGACATTATTTGTGTATGACTGGTTTGTTTTGAGACGTAGCTATATGTGCTGTTGATTGCAATTACATTTTTCATCAGACGTAAGGAGAAGAGTGACTACTGATTAGGTAGAAGGATGGAACAGGGTTAGATTCTTTTTATTTTCCTGGTATTTACTAATAAAGTTGCACTGGGATGAGCTGTACAGTGTCATTGCAATGTCGTTCCAGTGTAAACTAAAATTAAGACTGAGACATAAAAATGCACACTAGTATGCATCATAGCAGTCAAAGCGTGAATTGCCAACACATGGTATGAATTCTAAATTACAGAAGTAATGTTTGTCTCGTCCATGTAGCATCAATGAATAGGTAGGAGGGAAAGACAGACCTGTCGGGATGACAGTCAAAAAGGAAACTAACAACCCATACGAGTAGGCTTATGACGCCTTTGCTAAACCAACAAAACATTAGCTTCAGCTACACATAGCTGATACAATCACTCCTGTGTTCAGCATTAGGTAAATGGTAGGAGCTGATGAAGAATCATAACGATAGTAAAAACAGGAGCAGAAACGGGAGAAAAAGCAAGGAAGCACTTTAGTATTTACGATGAATGATTTGGGGTAGAAAGCGCAGGTCGGTTTTTGGCAAAATTTGTTCTTGACGCATGCCAGCCTCCAATGCCTGGATGCATTGCGTGCACAGAATACTTGACTGAATATGAATAGCAAAAGACCATCAGAGCTTTACACTTGCACATACATACATTTTATACTGATACAGTCTAGTTAAATATATCATATACTTGTATGTAATTCCGACTCGTCTGTATGTAACCCTTCTACTATAGAGACACTCACACGGTATAGTGCTAGTGGTCTCATCTGGTCAGGGTCAGATTGCTTGAAAGAGTTTTCACCATAGAAATGGCACAGAGTACAGATAGTTGATTTCAATTTATATAATAATATCCTACATAGTTGGTAATGCATTGCAAAGAAGCTTTGTGTGTGCATTTCGTGTCTTGTTAACTTATGCGTACCTATAGCAATAGTCTGAGTGTGTATACATTTCACCACCGTCACAACCCAGTCAATATTATTCGGGAAAGTAATATACGAAAGTGTTCTAGTGGTATAATGTGATATCATTTTATTATCTATGAGGACAGTGCAGACACGAACATAACCTGACCAGGTAGAAACATTCTTCTAAAGTACCTTAAAGAATTGTGATATTTTGTTCGACTCGTGTAGTCCAGAACTTTGCATTATACACATGACACAATACAAATGAAAATTAGTTTATACTGGAGTGCTCAAAAGTAGAATCTTAAGAGGTGAAAAGAGTCAAGTCCATTGTGGAGTTGCAGAGTCCCTCCCCTTGACTATTGATTGTGTTTTTGTGTGCCACACTTTATTACAACACTCCACAGCCGCCGTATACGTTACTGCAGTTCTATCTAACCCATTGTCTCCTATACACGTAAGTCTGATTTTTTCCTTGGTGATCTTTCACAACAAAATATTGCTAAGTAGGAAATGAGTGACACGGACTTTTGTTGACTGCTCAGTGTCATTCATACCATCAATCAGATTGCAGTGTCTGTGGTTAGCCCTGTTACTGCGACAAATATACAGATTGCTACATCATTGCCTTATTTTTTCATTGTGATACTACTCTACTTACAGTTTCGGACCACAAGTCAGCCAACTAGTACAAATCAATAGGTCATAGACTTCTGCACGAAACACACGGAGTGAATAGTAAATTCAGTACCCTCACAAAGGAAATTAAACTTGACGATCGGAACTGCTGCTGGAGAGAATGAGCAACCATTCTCAACAGAGACTGTCCGATGGAGTCAAGATGAACACTTCGAGAGTCCTAAATTTTAATGGCATAGACGAAATTTTTTCGGCCCACCCGGACAGTGAAGGAGAATCGATCCAAACCTTGCATCGCAGTGAAGGTAATTTATAACAATTCAATTCTTCTATTTTTATTTACCATAGTCCAACTTTTTCTTTTATAATAGTCAGAAGAATAATTGCATAACTTGTAGTGTACTGTTAATGTTACCAGTTTTCAAGAACGTACAGCTAAGTTTTGGTAAATACACATTGAAAAGTTCGGTCGATTATATTCTATTGAGCTGAATGCGAAGGAAGGGAGAGCTAACTACTTAAGTATGCAAAATATTGTGGCAATAAAATAGAATAGAATATTAGGGGCTCTATAGCTCACTTAAATAAAAGATTATAACTTGTAGACATGTAAACATGATGTAAACAAATGATGGACAGATAAAGTGTAGCCGTGTAGCTGTTATTTGAACGAAAACTGAAGATATGCATTTGTAAAGGAGCACTTACATATGTGTAAATAGAATTCGATTGCAAAAACTACCAAATGTCAATAAGACAAAGTACATCTGACTAGATGGGTTGCATGCTATGCGAGCATTTCCGTTGACGAGAGATACACGCATTTAGAATAGAATATACTTATGTTTAAAAAGCTCATTGAGATAATGTGCACTTGGTTTGCTTAAATCCTATTGAGACATGCAAGAGGGGCTCTATAATGAACAGGGATAGAACAGTTTTGTTTGCGATATTAAATATTACACTAAACCACTATATATAGCAGTTATAACAAAACTGAAAATAATATATCGTTGCATATACCTTCTTGGCACTTATGTAGCATCATGCTATATATTTTAGGTTAGATACTTTAGGTCATTTACGTCGTAAGGCAAAATGTTGTCAGTGGACATACAATATATTTATTTGTTTCCTGCTATTGACTTAAGCCTACTCCTATGTACGCAGTTAGTATTCGGTCATAAATAGTATATACGTAGGCCTGGATAAATATACTTCGTATACATTTTGCTTCTGAAATCTAAACCCTAGTTGACAATGTTAATATTCTAGCATTGTTATTATTCACTTATTAATTATCTTAAGGAAATACCAATGCAATTATCAGGAAAATTAATATAACAAGCTCACATGAATGCAGTAAGCTGCGCAAGATGTTAATAAGCCTTTGTAAAAGTGGGTATGTAATTACATTGCCCTTTTCAAATAAGTGCGATGTAGTCCGCCGAACTGCATATGCAATTTAGAAATTCATGACATGGCATAATTGGTTGTTTCATATTTACTTAATATGATGTCTGAGTTTACGTCCATTAAATCTGGTGTTTATCTAATAGCATTGTTGACGAAAATAACTGTGTACATAGCTGATAGTTCTTAGAACAAGTATGAAAAAGTTCAATTCACAATCGCAAACAAAACACTTCACTAATAAGGGCAAATCAATAATAAGCTCATAAAATTAAATGGTGAATGGATTTCCCTATTAAAACAATCATATCTGCAGCTTTATTGCTTTACTGTGTACTCAAAATAGTCCTCCGTGTCATGCCGTTGAACTGCAATGTGATATTAACATGACTAGGGACTTTATACTTAGCTATAAAATATTGTTAACTTTGCTGGAGATCTCAGGGAAAGTATTGTCAAGTTTTGTCCACTGATACTGATCTTATACTTAATTATTTCTATTACTTACGCAAATAATACCTAGAATTTCTCTTGAGTCTTAATAACTTGAAACTCTCTTACAGGCAGGGCATGATTTCTGCATTAGTATTTCCTATTTGGAATTCCAAGGCAGAATCTTACATATCGATTACATCATGTCATATTCACAAAAAATTCATCAGAACATAATACGGTAAACCTAAATCAGGTTAAATCAGTTTTCAGAACTTGAGTTTAATAAGAAATTATGTAAACGAATAAGTGAATCGATGCAGTTACATTTTTCGTTATATTTTCCAAAGTATAAAATTAAAAACAAACGTAAATGTAAAAAACAATATCTTTTTTGAATCGGAAACGTTTAATCAAACTGCCATTTTATCGTACATTTCATCATATGATAGACAAGAATGACTCGCATTTATGTTTATGCACACGCTTCAATCGGAACATACCAAAGACCTTAATTCAAAGTGGATTTATCATTTTTCCAAGTAAATTATCAAACTTCCAAATATTAGAACGTAAGGAAAAGGCACAAATGCGCTAAAGTATAATACTTAATTCGTTAGACTCCTAAAGTTTGCACCAGTATAAAATGTAATTACTTTGATACGTCTCACGCTTTAAGTTCAACTGTTCACGTCTCTGAAACCCTCTGCATTTACTGATTGAACTGTTACCACCGTACGCGTACTCCTGTCGCATCGCATCATAACGTGACCTGTAATATTTATGGCAATGTAGGCAGCTTTATGGTGGTAATTGGACAGAGTTTTGAGTGGTACAGTGAAGCTATAAAATTCTAGTGACAGAAGGGTCAGAAAAGAAGCGTATAAGAGTGCACTTAAAAAAACTATTCCAATCGTAATAACTATAATTACCACGACTTTTGCGTGCCCATCGAATATAAAAATCCACGTTTATATTGCATCCTTGTTGTAAGCAGCAATAATTTGGTCTTAGAATATCAACTTCAGGTACAAGTACGAGACTAGAATTCAACGCAGAAACAGGGTGTTACGTCCATTTGATTTTCATGGTTCATTTTTATTTCCCTCAGAGGCAGAGCTTCGATTACTCCATTTGTACAAGGTCATATCCAATAATCTGTCGGTAATAGAACTATATTACAGATTGTATTTTGAAGTCTTCCAAGATAGAACTATCTATGTAATGTCTCTGCAGTACTTCTTTGACCAGTTCTATCTGTATATTTGTTGACGTATATAGCTAATTATTATAACTATGCAGCTCCAGTCATTTGCATTCTTTCCCAATGAATCATCTAATGCTATCTTACATACCTATTACTTTGACATGCTAATTTCCTTTCAGTATCTTAATACCTACTGCCTGTTATAAAATCAAAATCAAATGCTAAATAATTGAATGTTCAATTGTACCTGCTTCTGCATTTCTACAAGTACTTAAATAAGTACAATTACACAGTATAGCAACTTGTACTTTGGTTTCCTACTGAGAAACTACGTGTTGGGCATTCGTGCATGAATGCTGATTTCATACACATTTTTGACAAACTAAGTTTCACATTTTCATTTCCCCTGCATTGTACTACAGGTACATATGTCGTGCTGTTTATACTATCTGTACTCTATCCACACATAATATCACTAGAGACCGTTTTAGTCGGGTCACAAAAACTGAAATAAGAAGGTATTTGATTCTAGGTCTTTATTTTCAACCTTAGGCTTATACCTAGACATGAAGATTAAATGTTAAGTTGGTAAACGTAGGCTTAAATACATTGGATTGAAAAATCCTAAAAAGTGAAAATACAGATAAACCCAAAAACTTCGGATTTGGAGTTTATAGATCCTGAAACATAAAACCTGCAAGCCACAACCCTAAACAGTCGGTTTTGACTACTTATCCGGTCTCTGCATTTGAGTGTGTCTATGTCGCACTGTGTGGATTTTGTTAGCACTTTTAGCTGCTTTTGTATTACATTGCGTGACTGCGTTTAGCATATGTACTTACCAGTATACAACCACAGAAAGCTATCACTATCATTCCGCTTTTGTTTGTAAGCTTATTAGTAACATAACGTCGTATACAGATAGCAAGTCATTATTGTCCTAACCACATTTCTTGTACATATATATTAAGCCACAGTATTAATTGTAAGTTGTAATGGTCATGTTTGGTCAGTGTTCAATATGGCAAGTTATAAGAAGGTTCAGTCATTCTTAATTATTTTTATGTATATTGAAGCATGGTTTCCCTTCATGGAAATTGGACTCTCCATTTCTCATTATAATTCCTATACAGAAAATGCACAGTGAATCCTTCCATACTCCGTAATGCGATAATTAAATTAATTGTGTTCTTAGAACAAAGTTCGTTAGAAGTATGCACGAAGGTTTATTTTGTTGGTTAGAAAAAGACAAAAGTTACATCTGCAGTTCCCCTAAGAAGAATCGCTAGATTATTGAACTAATTATAGGTAAGGTAAGAGTGAAAGGGCATTAGCCAAATGCAAACTACCTAAGCAGATTGGCTTGTGTGTCATAAATCCAGCTGGATTTTATCTTTCATCAGGATTACAAATATTATATAACCACTGTTTCGTACTTATTCATTTCGACATGCGATATTATCGCTATAACATTAATTGGAATCAACGGATAGGAACGTAAGAGAAGTACTTCCACAGTTCCACATAAACTATTACACGTTATACACAAACGTATTTGTTTTCCTTGCTGCTTTATACCGTCACTCCTGAGTGAACGATAAAAATCCATTATCTTCGGTCGGACGGACTGGTAATCAGAAATGAACAACTGACAGAAAAGCTCCACTGATATGAAAGTAGTCTGGAATATTTTTGTGATGATGTGTGTGTAGGCCATGTATAATGTAATGTGTATATCCACAATGCTGTGGCGTGATAGAAAATTAAGCTGGAAAGAATGTTGTTGATGTATAGAAGCAGCCAACGCAACGTTGAGAGCAGAACCATTCACATTGATTTTATAAAGTATTGTTCTGCCATTTTCATTTATTCTCTGCCCACAACAGTCGCTCTTCTAACAACTCCACATAATATTGTATTATAATCCTGAAATGGATTCAGTTAAACAAACGCTACAGGATTTCATATCCAATAAACTTTATGGAATTCCTGAAAATGGACTTCCAACTGAATTTTCGTCACCTGAACAGAATGAAGGAAGTAGTAGTAAAGGTCAGAATTTTAGCAAACACTTTATTTAAACTCTTTAACATTTCTTAACTCTCTCTTCAAAACAGGAAGATATTTTGTAGGAACGAATATCTACTAGATAAACAACTCAGTAACATTATTAAGTAGAAAACCCCTTATTTTGCATGCCTGTATACAAGATGTAAGTACTCATGTACGTGAAGTACCTACTTACGTATATAATTATCCTAGCTATGCACATAATACTTATGTATACCTTATAGGAGATATGGAACGTGTGTTTGCTCATTTGCTCTATGTGAAGTTTTTGAGTAATTAGATCCGTGATCATTTGCAGGCCTTGAAAGTTTATTTGCAACGAAATTGTAGTCAGATTCTTGCTCATTGAATTTAATTACATGTCATAAAGTTCAGAAAGAATTGAATGAACTAATGAATCTTAATTAGATTTTATTAATTAGTTGAATGTTTTAGTTTCCAAGTTGGATGCGAATACCGTATTTTATTACACTTGTAAATGTAGTTCTCTCACTATGATTGCTTGGTATGTCTTACATAACATTTTATGGATGATGGAAGGTCATACTGGTTTAAAGTTGTGTTTTTGAAGATTTCCAAGTGTAGTAGAATGTCTCTTATCGTTAGTTACACGTAAAAATCCACTGTGGTGAAAGTACCTTCTTTATGCAATAATTACACAATCATGAAGCTCTCAGTCATTCACTTATTCATTCGCTTGCACAAATTTGTAGTTGGGGCGATTACTGATGTTGGTGCTCAGCTGCAGCTGTAAGTGTTTTCATAATCCTACATTCCTAAATACATACTATTTTAAGCTCTATTGTCCTCTGGGAATTCGTTTGAAGGACGTTGTATGCTAATCAGTAAAACTGCCTTCATGAAATGATTCGTTTTGGAGTGCTAGCTACGGCACTCAATCATCCACAATTCCTCAAACTCATATAGATACGAGCATAACATTATATGGACGCTTGTAGTACATATTGATATACTCGTAGACAAGTATTAACGCAATATTAAAAACTAATATCTGTGTGATTTAAATGTGGTGCAATTTGATGCTGACAAAGTGTTAGTCGCTAGCATCACAGGTTATCATCAGTCTCGCTTCGAAACTTTCAGAAAGTGCTTGACTTGCAAATAGAGTTTCTATATTTTCTAGCACATCTCATGTCATGTCTCGTGTAATTGACATTCGGATTCGGATTAGAAGCGCTGCATGAAAGAAATCTAATAAACATGAAGGGACACGTGTAGTTTACAAGTTTATAGGAAAAGCAAAATGGCCTTAGGAATAGAAGCTCTTCTCGAATGGATTAACATTGAATAAATCCTCTAGCAGCGGTTGAAAAAGTATTACATGTAAATAACTGGCAATTAATATGTCTAGCTACTTTCAGCTAGGTAGTAAAAAAATCATTTTTTTCTGCATTTAATTTAATTTTGGTTTGCTGTTATGTTGTAGCTAAATTGAAGATTCCTTTCTATCATGTGCCATTTGAAATAATCAATAGTATACTATACCTAATACAACTAGCATCATTACTATATTTTATATTATACATTGACGGCTAAAAATGTGTATTATGCTAACTAAAGCTAACTAATAAATATATATGGCTGAAAGTGTAATATATAATAGTATCTATTCATATTCGTGTACTTTTATTTGTATGAAAGTACACTGAAAATAACACTAGATATGACTTTATTATCTAAGATGTGATTTATTATTATTACTACTTGATAATATTATGCTACTTGTATGAAAATATGAATACCTAGACAGATTGGAATAGAATTGACCTGTATTTAATTTTTTTTCAATTAGTAATGAAATGGTATTTTATTTTTCACAGACTTATATAATATCAACACAATGATAAATATTTGTTTAACAATATATGTTGTCTCGACAGTCGAAATGTGCAATTAATGTGGTATAAACAATTTTAATGAGCTTATTCAACTCATCGTTTGTAACATCCTCAATTTATTATTCCCCAAGAAATGACTGCACCACATTGCAATGCGCCCTGGTATAAAAAGATTCTGTATATTTGGTATGTTAACCAACCAACTACGCAATTCTCCCACATTTCACTACGCAGAATTAAACGAGACATGTTACAATGATTTTGTTTTGCAGCTTGTGACGTTTTTATGTGCACAGTCTTACACAATCTAATGCGACAACACAGTTGTGTTTTGTGTTAAAATATACCAGCAGCATGTTTCTTTACTAAATTAAATACACGTATCGTATACCTACAATCGTATGAACATAATATTACGTATGTAGTATGTAGTGTACAAAATGTTGGCACTGCACCGCTCTTTGGCATTGCTCTTTAGTTACACGTTCAGTATGAATCATGTAGAGATGGTGTGTATTTTCTCTGAATAGTACCAGGAATATGAATAGTACTTTTGCTTACTTATCTTACAAGCTTCCTTACAAACCGAAGTTACATCTGGTCATCATATTGAATAGTAAGCATACATACTGAAAAGGTTTGGATTTAGAACTAAGGCAGCAGCGTTTGGCTCTGAAAATATCATTTTCTTACCTATGTGATAATATTTCGTATAACATTTGATGATCTAGTTCTTTAAAATACAATTTAAGTAATAATACACATTAAAGAAGTAACAATTTATTTCTTAGCCGATTTCGGGGCAAATTGTTTCTTAACAAGCAGTCTGTTATACTTATAATTTTTTTTGCATTCGTGTGAGCCGTGCAATAAGCAAATAAATAACGTGTCACAAGCAGTTTGTAACTCATGCGAGCATTGGCATATTGATATTAATAGACCAAAACAAACAATGTGGGCTGACAAACTGACAAAGGTTAAAGTCAGGGTTGTAAAATTATACGATTTCAGTGATGGCTGCCAATCAATAGAATCAAATATGACATGTACCTAACAACCGGTGGGACCTTTTCACAGAAATATTTTAACCAACAGTTCATGAAGTTCATATCCCTTGTGAATAATAAACTGAGTTCTAGCACCGCACCGCAGTATTGTTTGTTGTTATTGTTTGGCAAACAGCCGAGACAATTTACTACAGAATGATTTCTGTAGAGTTGGACTAACATTTTAGCATTTTCCCATACATTGTCAAATTGTCATTGCCGTATACATAACATCCTGTAATACTGTTACAGACGGTCTTTGATATGCGTAAAGTATGGAAGTGCCTAGGTAGCTTTATGGGCATGTACATCCGAATAGGTACATCGTGCATCCATAAAATATTCTTTCTGCAGCAATAATTTTAAATATAGTAAAGTTACTATATTTAAGA
Organism: Pogonognathellus flavescens; assembly: GCA_019776165.1. Taxonomy (NCBI): domain Eukaryota; kingdom Metazoa; phylum Arthropoda; class Collembola; order Entomobryomorpha; family Tomoceridae; genus Pogonognathellus; species Pogonognathellus flavescens. The sequence goes on along the minus strand of JABASD010000667.1, from coordinate 40,430 downwards.
AAGCCTAAGCTTGTAAGCTTTAGTATGTGTACCTAATTCTTAGTAATTGTATACGAATAAAATAAACTTTTACCATCTTTAGTGGGACTAAAGCAAATAAAATTTCATAGATTCTTCTGAATAGCTGTAGTAAATACGTAGTACCTTAATTTAGCCTGATTTAAATTATTGCAGAATACTCTGAATAGATTACCTAAACAGTTTCCAGTATAATTTCACAATTTGGAAAACAGTAATGGCAATGCTACTGCGTCTGTTTTTAAAATTCAGAAATTAAACAGTCCAAGCCTTTTTATGAGAACAAGTTAAGAAAATGTCAGGCTTAAATTCAGCTTGTACAGAATGTTATAACATTTATAGTTTATCTGTGTACTTCGCTGTATTAATATGTAATATTCTAAACTGTAAACAGTTAAAACCATGTTTCGGTAGGGCATTTGTAAATGACTTCAATAAAATAAAGTGTGCAGATATTCAAAGAGAACTGTACAGACATTCTCTTAAGCAGGTAATGTAATTCTCCTGCCCAAATTTTTTTATCGAATGAGCTCGCTCAATTTCAGTATATCTATTAGTTAGGTTCATACATGTTATATTTCTATGAACGCTAATGGTAAGTTTACGTAGCTGCAACGCAATCTATATATTATAAGGTGATTAAAATCATGGTATTCTCACGTAGGATTTTATTACTTTTGTCCACGAGGTTTCCCTCTCTTCGGATATATAGTACTTTTGGGTAAAGCCTGGGAATGGGGCATATGCTGAAGGCATTACCGTAGTGGTATAATCTTCACATTAACTAATAGCTGATGTACATTACAATCAAGTAATGTGTCTTGGGTGGAGATACATGCATCGAGACGAAAACATTTCATTTTGCAGTCTGCACTTCAATTTCGACGTGTGCAAAACTTTTACTCGTGCATTTTGCCATTCACCTTTCCTGTAACATTTCCTTTCCTTATCTCTGCCATAACGAAATAGCATTTCACTCGGCTATAATATTCCATTTCTATTCCTCCATGAAAGCACATTTATGCCAAGTCTTTTTCATTTCTGCATAAACTGCATGCATAGACACAACATCCACTTTAGCAGCCAAACCCTTTTACTACATACAGTATAGCCAAGTTTTTTTTACATGATACTTTTTATACTCTCCAGCAAATTATATTTTTATTATGCATGCCAAAGGAACCGGCGACGACGACGTTAACTAAACGCTTTTACATGGAGCATTCTGTATGGAACACGTACGTTGCGCGTTGCTTGTTTTCATATGCAAATGTATACTGTTATACATCGGCAGAAGTTTATTTGCTTAAAGCAGGCAGACAAAATGAAAGTTTGCAGTTTAAATACATATATGAGCCAAAGTCAAAAATAGATCCATTCAATACTTTTACGTGGGGAGGTAGTAGCTTCCTCGAAATCCTTTCGTTCTTTAACTCTCCGTTTCATAGGTTAATAGTGGCAAAGCAAGACAGGAAGGTAACTGCTGGTTTGATATTCGTGTATTACGTACCATGTATACCTATTCATAGATAGTGCGTTGGGTGAGCACTGTACCAATACATGCCATGACTGCCCAGTTAATGTATTTAACATACAGCTTGAACTATAAACGCCCCACCGACTTTTCGTCTACTTTCTTGCAAACTTCTTATTCAATTTTCCTTGTTTGCCTATTCTGTATATAAAGCATGTGTGTGAGAATATGCAAAACAAACTGAACTCAACACATGTAAATGTACTCCTCCGTTTCGACGAGTAACTGCGAATTGCCTTTCGAAGTTCACAACAGTTTATTTCGGGCCTTCTCTTTATATTCATTGAATCACATCGTTTGTTCTCCTTCGACTTTTATCAATACATTTCGTCTTGTAATTTCAAATCGAAAGAACAATACGCAATTTAAATACAAATCCAATAGTGATTTCGACTAATATCAATTCAGCAGTTACTATCTATACGAAAATAATTACTTAGTTCACAATTGTTAGCTGTAAGGTTATACATTGCCAATTGGTGTGTGTATAATATTTGTATACATGTGCACGTAAGCATTTTAACTTATACAGTGAGTTTTTGCGCTACTACTGCAGCTGCCTGTAGTAAAGCACAAATACACAGTTTCACAAAGTGCTAAGTGTAGCATTAAAGAATAAACTATGTATCTGTATGTGACTTTCCTCGAATCAAATTAACTAGTACTAAATTAAAGGCGTATAAAATACGGACTGCATATTTGCGACTTAACTGATTTTGATAGTAATTGATTTAGGACGTTCGAGAATACAATATGTATTTTTTCTGCATTCAGCATTAGGAACTTGTCAAGCTGGTAAAATTAGTATTGCTCTCAAATGGCTCTGAAAGTAGGACAGTACGTGATCTGATTTTATTTTCAGCAGTAGCAAATAAAATAGCTACTGTAATCAATTTACTAAAATTTTTGTGCAATTCAAAGACAAAAGATACATCAGTAAACGAGACAACGCAAACATTTCTTTAGGAGTATCACCACTGAAACGAAGCAATTTAAATAAATTCATATAGTGGGAGCCCTAGAAAGAAATGCTAACTATGCGAATTTATGCATAATATCAATGAATGACTCACAATAAATCAACAATTAAATTGAATTGTCAATGTGAATGGCAGTTCCAATATTCCAGATGTACTTTATCAAATAAAATTAATCTTATATCAGTCACATTGTTTTCTAATCACTAACATACTTTGTACTGCATTGGAAAGAATATTATTCAGTTCAGCCTTATCTGATCGCATTTCTTAATTACTCAGACGATAAAATAGAAAATAATTGACATGCCTTATTAGTAATTTCTTTTTATGGAGTATGAGAAATTAATTCGGTTTATGATATGACCATTGCAAATTGCTCTTCTGTTTATAGTTGAATAACAAATAGCTGACGATTGCCATTTGCGCTTTATTTGTTGACGCCTTTGTAACTGTCTGCGTCTGCAGTTACCTTTTTCGAAACTACAGTACGAGTAGAGTTGTTTAATTTTCTTGTCTGATCTTTATTCAGCTCGCAGTTTCGTAGTACAAAACGTATACAAGTATTATATGCACAGAATACATGATTTCATATTATTAAGCACAAGTTACATCTACAGAGAAAGGCAAGTGAACAGCAACGTAACTACCAAGCAAGAGTATCTCCAGAACATTTTGCACGTACTGTGCTAAAACAATAGCACAGAAATTACAATCCAAAGATCTGTGATATATCATTTAATAAAGTGAAGCAAATGTGAACCGTGTTAACACTCAATTTGGTTTTTGCTTTGAGTATCGTGTCTAACGTTGCAAAACATTGCGAAATATTTTCCCAATTTAATAAGCTGAAGATATGGCCTTCCGCAGTTTTTCCCAATTTCTGAAGGAGCCTTCAGACTCTTTCGATAGCTCTGATGTTCCGTTTTCCTATCTGGATGATGGTTAGTACATTTTCAATAGAAGTTAGCATGTGTGTACAGTAATTTAATTATTATTCGTTCAACTATAAATAACCTGCCAGGTTGTTGTCAAAATTAGAGTTACAAACCAATCGCAACCAACTTATCTCAATTCTTACTGCAATGTACATTATTTTCGACATTTTATGATGTTACATAATATTAGGCTACTTTATTATATGCTACAAATCTGTTTTATCTCCAGCACTAAGAAATCTACCGAATCATGGAGACAAATATTAAAAATCGATTATTGTATAGGTTTTGGGATGTGGCCAAGCTGTAATTCTGTATATATGTAATACTTTATGCGAAATGTACTTTGCAAAATCGGTTTGCCCTTGAAGAATTAATAGTGTGTAAAAGTAATGAGTTACGAACAAAGGAGATTTCTTTTTTATATGGCATAGGCCAATCAATACATGCAAATCGCAACTCTGTCAATAATGAATGATCACTACTTGTGAAATGTCTACCTTGTGTGTACTCTGAGTTAGTGTATGGTGCAAGTTAACTCATATCCACGTTTACAACATTTTCTTACTTATGAATGATATTGCTGATATCAGAGTAGGCTGACTCAATATTTTAGGTAGTATGAGTAGACACATTTAATTTGGGTTACTGCAATTCATGTTGCCGTATACAGGAATGAACGTAAGAACCGTAAACCAGCACTTAATAATTCAAGGTGAAGTCATTATTTGGACTATGCTTCCACATTCCAGTTAGGTCTTTATAGTTGTCTGTACAAAACATTGCATGTTATCCGTTGCACTATGTTACTGTACTGCAATAGGGCTGGAAAAAAGTTGTTACGAAAAAAAATCATCCTTAGTGTAATTTAATGCTTAGGAGTTCGTTCTAGTGTCTATGAAGTAGTAGCATAGTAGCATTATGTGCAGATTGTTTTACGTTCAATGCATGCTAATTCAGCGGCTACTGTATTATACTAACCTTTACACGCATTCTATAATCAAACCCAAAAATGTATGATACAAAACGAATACAGATCTCCTTTAGATTATAAAATATACAGACACATGTTTTCAGTTTGTTTTTAGGTTGGAGCTGTCAGTATATAATATTAGATTATTATTTTACTTGCGTACGTCACATCTTATGGTAGTTCAGACAAAGATATAATCTCAATTCTCGACCACATTCCTTCAGAATTTTTACATTTGCCATTCGTCACAGGCTGCCATTTCATTTTTTAACTTTGGTTCTTTGAAAGTAGTTTGAATCTTTAGCTTTGCAAACCTCTGATAAACAGACCAGAGACCACACATTGATTACAGTTATAATTATATTACAAACCTATTCATTCAAACTATTATGTTATAGTTATAATTTTTTTCGGCTATAGAAGTTTTTAATTTCTTTATTTTTTATGCTTATACAGTTTATTGGCCGTCTGCCGTGTATTGCACAATAGCAGAGCAATAGCAGTATTCGCTTTATTGACAAATCTTTGTTTTTGACATGACCACATGTGTCGTCTCACATGACCTTATGCCATATTGACAGCTTATACTGTTTATTGTTATGGACATGTGTATCTAATTTTTCGTATCTGTTAAATCAGTTTAATCCAAACGATTTAATTGGTAGGCCAAAAGTGGTGTGTATCATTGCCTCCCTAAGAATATCTGTTTGATTGGAGCCAGAGAGACTAATCTGCAGATAAATTTCCCACTCCTTAGAAATGTTATTATCAGTTCATGAGAAACAGATACGATACAAAAACCGTACCTTAAGTAAGATAGAGTCTTTCGCTTGGTTGACATGATAATTTGTGTAACAACAAGCTTGGTGTGTGACCTACAATGTTTTTAGTACAAGTTCTAAACGACATGAATCGAATGAAAGGAATAAGAATTTATAATGATAGCAAAAGTCTCAGTTGGTGTTCGTAGGATTATCTTGTCAACATTTTATTGCTTCATCAACAACAAAAGAGGCAAGCAACATTTATTTGTCGCTTCACTTTCTATTTTTACCGTTCAACAAACTGTGTGTATCTTTATTCGTACCTAAACACAATTTACAGCTGCAGAGTGCTGTTTGTGGACATCGTAAACAATTAAATATGTGATAACGGATGATATATTATATTTGTGTGTACCGATTAAAACTATAAAAACTGATTAATGGACAAATATGTAACGAAAGCATTTATAAATAGAGTATGAAATATTTTATTCGTACATAATGCCCTAATAATTGTGAAACTTTGTCTATTTATTTATACGATACACATCAAATCACACTGGAAGTGTGGCAATGGGAATAAATATACGAAGCACTTTAATGTGTCTATGTAGCATTATTACTTTGTTGTGCTGCTCGTCAAGGGATAAAATGGCCTATTATTCTATTTCAGTCTCTTCAAATAACACTTTTGTAATTCTAATTTGAAAAGCTACCTAGCACCTACTAAATATAAATTGTTTACTGTTTTACTCAAAAACGACTCACTAAGAAATGTACTAAATCTGTGCATACAGGCATGTATGTACTGTACATACATGTATGTATAATGTACATGTCCTGTGTACATGTATGTAGTTACTAGTTGTATAGAGGAACCTAATGGAAACTTGTATAACAATATTATAGGTACATTTATTTACGTAATGCATTACTGTTTTCACAAAGTTTGTTATTGTCGCTTTTTGAAAGTCAACAGAGTAATTGAAATCAAAATAGCATCCAATTGTCAACATCCACAATTGTAGTTCGCTGTAAATATTATTGTTTGTTCATTTTCTGTTTCATTACTATCATTACTAAAAAAAGGTTCAGTTTCATGTTAGTTTTCATCTCTGTAAAAATTAGTCCATAATAATAATGACTCAAGAAGATTGGAATAATGTAGTTTAAGCTTAAAATCATTCCACTAAATTATTCCAGTACAAATGGTCAGTGCATCTATGTACTATTACAAAAATTTTGCCAGCAGAAAGGGATTATTTAGCAATTCTGAGTTGCAAGGCTTGCGAATAACAATCCATTTGTAGCATTTATTACGGCGTAGTTGTTTCTGAAAGTTGAAATAATATGATTAATTGAACTATCTGTACAAGTTGTGTATACATCCATTAGATCCATGTATCGCAGCAATATACAAGGCTGGACATGACATATGCATCGCATGTGGTGGTAGCACATTTGCATGTGCACTTCATTCGACACACACACAAATGTTCCCAATAAAGCTCCGTCTTACTTTGCTACTTACAAACTTACATGGTAGAGCGTATCCTAGTAAAGTATCAATGTACAGTAGCAGCGTTATTTATTACTGGTGGAAAAATAATAACAGATCTAGGCTGATTTTTATGTCAACGGGCCTTAGTATATAAATGCTCTTGATTTCTACGAGCTCATTTTATTTACCAGAAAGAGATCCAAGAAGAACAATCGATTTTTTGTAGCCGAGACCTAGACTCTGATTTCGTAATCAATACTGTCTCTGTTTGTCTGAGTTCGTAAAGTTCCATCACGTAACAGTGGTGTGTCCTTTCGCATATAAGTCGTTGAACAGTAATTGAACTAACCATAATTACTGAACGTAATTTGTATTTGTACAGTGAAAGTGAGATTGCTTGCTTGAAAAACAATTTATTTTGTTCACGTACATCGTACGTGTCTTCAAGTTCGGCATTTCGTCCATACTTCTCTTGTTTCATGTATAACTTGACAAAAATAATTACTACATGTAAAAGTTTCAAGTATAAGTAGATACTCGAATTTAACAATTTGTTACGCTCAATTGTGTATATGATCAACCTGTTTAACAGTTTACGAACATATCAAGATCAAGTTCAAGTGTTTTCGTTCGATTTGTTGTTTATGCTGTATTTGTGCTAGCTTTCTTTTCTTGTTTCATCCACCCACTTTTACCACGTTTCAGGTTTATCTAAAAGCGAAGTTCGTTCCTCAATTGTAGCCTTGCAGTCTCATTTCATTAAATCGCTTCAAGTAATTGCCTTTGGTCCAACGGCATTTCAACAAGTTCAAAGTACACGATCGGTGTGTATAATTAAATAACAACTGCTATAGAAAGATCAGATCTCTTGCACACGTTTGCAAGAGAATAATCAAATTTTCCACAATCAGTTAACCACAATTTGCCAAATTCAATTAAAAATAGTCTACTTGAAACTTGACAGCTCAATTAGGTACTTAAATGACATAACTTTGTAGGTATAAAATCAGTGCGATTTTATTTTCTCTATTCAATCGAAGAATTGATGCAGTTGTATCAATAGTCAAGTTATTTTTTGGAACCATAAAAAACACCAATAAACCAACAAAGATACTTTCATCTCCGCCGCAAGTGAAACATTTTTGCCCTGTTAATGTGCCAAATCTCTACCTGTCGAATCTTCGAGTAGAATTAATCAAAAATATGATTGCGGAAGATTATTTGTCTCCTAATGTAGGAGCAGTTGAGGGAAATTATGAGGAATTAGGATTGGGGCAGGAAGCTCCAGTCGAAGAGCTTATTGAAAAGTGGTTGCTCCAGAACAATCATGTAGATTGTGCAAATGAAGAATTTCTGCCCAGCAACAGCTCCAGTGGCAACACAGGTAGCTGCGGTGGTGAACGCGAAAACGATTTAGAATCTTCAGGAAGCTCGAATCATGGTAATGATCCCGGAAATGCATTCGGGTCAGATCCAATTGAAATTCGTCACGGAATTGATGCAAATCAAATTCCACACGTTTTGCTAAATGATCAGGATGTTCCTCTTCCAGAAGACGGTAAAATTATCTTTTCAGATTAGTAGAATCAAAACAGATTTTTATATTTCAGAGTTTGAGTTAACTGGTTGTTCTGTGAATAATGAACTGTCAGTTTAGTATTATGGTGGCCGCACCTACACAGAGACATTAAAATGATAAAATAATAACCCCTGAAAGCAGCTAGACATAATAGAGATATATTTTTTCAGACCTTTTTAATGAAAGGATCGTTTTATCTTTTATACATATTAACCTACTTAAGAAAATGATAATACCATGTTTTGCTAAAAAATGACTTCCACTGTGGCTAAATGTCAAGTAAAAAAATGTAGAGCAACTTAAGAGATTTTAATGCTAAACCAATCTCAATAGATGCAGAAATATTAATGGGCAGTAATAGCCATGAAGGGACAAAATTACAAATTACGAAGGGTATAAACAAAGCTGCTATTTTATTTGCATGCATAATACAAACTCAGATTGCAGAGCCGGATTCACAAAGTAAATTTGAACATAATAGAAACTACGTTAATTGATAGGTTCAACTGATAGTGAGCATTTTTGTTCATTTCCTTAACCAGTGAAACGAACATTGCATTTGGTTCATCAAGCTTAAAATAACTAAATGAAAAAGTACTGCGAGCTTATCATAGTTCTGATTGTATTCAAAATATTACCGATTCCTTATTGCAAAACAGAAAATTGATTAAGCAATTTATGTAGCACTCTTTGTGTTCATTGATTCCTGAATTATATCACGCGTTGCTCATTGATTGTACAAGAATGGAATGTGTTATTTTTATTTCCGTAGTTTTTGCATAAACTTTACTCGTGTACTTCCAATCAATGATTCATTTACATATGCTCTCCTCATGTGTGCTAAATGTTAAACAAGCGTTAATCTAAATCTACGAAGAAGATAGTGTAAATGAGTGTCAATTCTAAACTTGTGCCAACGTCAATGCAATTAATTTTGCGGGCACATCTATTAATTCTTATCTTTTATTTGAGATAATGTTAATGTTGTAATGCATAAGTCTTTCCCCCATTCATTCGTATATGCCTTATGTACTTATACATCCAAGTGTTACTCGGATGATTGTCCACATAGGCAATAATTTTAGACGAACACAAAATAGTATCTTTTGCTTTTCAGATAGTTTTCTATCAATACACGGTAACATCAATAAGCTGTTTATATCACGTGAATAAATGAATGTAGCAATTTCCTAAACTCTGTCATAATGAGGTCAACCGCACTTACACTACGTTGAGTGCAGATTTTCTATGTATACTTATTGTAAGATCCGGTGTAACAATTTAACAATGATGTAACATGATGAATGCGATTCAAACGTTTGTATGAATAATTTTTTGGTTCATAGGAAGTGAAAGTCCGACATACGGAAGTCCAACAACTTTCCAAATCCCGAAAATCCGTCACTCACAATTAGATGACACATATGAAGAAATGGCCGGATCAATCCTCATGCAGGAAACATCCCAGGGTCAAATTGCAAATGAAATATCTGCGCCCTACGAAGTTCCTCAATTTCCAATTGAACAAATTGAAACGAAATTAGCTTTACAAAGACAATTGAGCATCAGGTTAGTTACAAATAATTTTTATCCCAATTCCTGTCATATCTATCTCCATGTTAAGCAGTTCTAGTGTTTTAGCTGATACAAAAAAATAACCGTAGATATAATTGTGTACGTAGTAGTAGTTACTTCACAAGCAGTGAATTTCATTAGTGATGATTCCCTTTAATTAGTCAATTGATTTCATCATGCCTGGGAAAATCGCGTGGTGAATTCTAATTAGTTTTCTTAGCAAATGTGAGAGATAAAAATAAGGAGCCATCACAAATTATTCGTATTTCGTAGAATCAGAAAGGCAGTACAAAACGAAAGAAAGTTTTATAGTTTTCATCTCTCCCTGTTTTTATGTCTGAACGTGTGACGCTTAGTAAACCGTGTAAAAAACAAACGGATAACCCCAAGTAAGCCCTATTGCATGCAAACTAAATACTTAAGACTAATAAAAATCACTCAGCCTATGCCTTTCTGTACTTACATTTTACTATTTTTTACCTTTGATCTGATTCATCTGATGCTTTCTTCCATGATATTCTTGGAGCAAATTATTAAACTTTTTCTTTTAGTTGTGGTGGTATCCTCAACAAAATTGTAAACATAAATTAAATTCTTAATCTCCACACAACATCTGCCAATGTAAACCAATCTAACTTATATACTGCCTATACCTATGTGTACGATACCGTAAATGGTTAAGAAAAGCAGTTCCCATTTGAACGTTTATGCTTTTAAACACTTTTTACAAGAATAACTGTTGCTAAACGTTTTCGGCAAATTTTGATAACTGTAAATAACTCCGTAATAGGCTGTACCACTTGAATAATTGAGAGATAAGTAATAGGATAATAGAATTGCATTTTATAATAATATAAAGTTATAACATGCAGGCTATTTTATATGATTAAAAGATGATAATATGTTTACAATTTAGTGCTTCACATATTATTGCATACTGCATTGTACATATTATTATACAAAGCGCTTTCTTGCTCTCGTAGTATGAATTGTAGTTCTTCATATCTTTGTCGTTATTTCACCTTTCACCAACAAAATATTTTACATGCAAGCAATTTATAATAATAGAAAGTAATGTGAATGATTGCATCGTCTATACACATACGATGTATTAAAATGCACTTTGTTTTACACTTAAATAAATTAGAACTCACTTAAATAGTCATTCTTTAATTTGAAATTGATTATTTTGAAAAATAGTAGAGCAAAGGACTTTGAGGCTCGTTCGCAGCAATACGAACCGTCACTTGGAGCCACACCGGACGAAGGAGATTATGTGAACAAGGTTTTGGACGACAGCGATTATGTTCCTCATTTTCAACGTGTTTCTGTATCTGGTGAAGACACATCTGGTGTAAGTTGCAAAATTTTCAGTTTTTCCTTCTTTTTGCAATCCGTAGAATACGAAATTTGAAACACGAATATGAATATATTTATTACTACGCTAAAATTATTAATTGTTGGGTTAACTGCTACTTAATAAGGTGTCTAAAGAAACAATGAGGGTACATCGAGTACAAGAACCTAGTATGTCTATGTACACAAAGAGAGGTCCAAGGGTTAGAAATAATATTTTCTACAATACCATTATAATCGTAGACATTTTTTTACTTTTAAGTAAAACTAATAAACTACCCAGAATGTCGTATTGTAGGTAAGCAGTTGTATCTGTACTCTAGTCATAAAGTACATGGTAGTAATTACAATTATCTTTATTAGGTCGCTAATACCAAATTTATTCCACGCTCTTTTTGTAGATATTGTCTTGTTCGATTTTTGTACTCATTGTACTACGTTTTTTTCGTTACATTTAACTTATAACAAGACAAACGAATACTTATGTAGTGTGTAAACGCTATGAATGAATTAATTATTGTTAATGTCAGCAAAGGTTTAAAATCTATGTATATACAAATCATAATAACATACTTTCGTTCGTTTGTAGTGCGCTGCTGTCTGTACACCTTTACAGACCAAGAACAGTTTCTCTGCATTTTGAGACTTTTACTATCATTAATCGTTATTTTTCTTTAGCTAGGGTATTTATTAGTGATTACAATTTTATCTAGTAGAGTTTGGTAGCGGTAGACAGTTTTGAGTTAGCACTTTGAGTAAAAGCATGTGGACTGCCCAATTGAGTTTATTTACATAATATTTTATACTACTTATTGATACTTTGGTACTTGTAAACCATTTTTAATGGAGAAAGTTAAAATTTAGATTTTCATTCTTCCTACTTAAGGTGCCACATGAAGATCTGTTGCATGCATCAAACTACTTAGTGAATGCTCTCAGACTTCGAGAAAATTACATGGCCAAATCTAGACAGAGTTTCCCCAATATTACTTCACGATTTCTGTCAGCTTTGGAAAAAGATGCTAAAGATGTTCCTCCAAAGGAAGTGCACCATGAAGACAGAAAAACAATTGACGGTATGTTCTTATGATAATTTTGCAACTATATAACTGTTTTCTCTCTAAAAATTCCTATATATTTTATAGATGTACATGTCGTAGTGTGTTAGAAGTTACAAAAAATTAATACTGTACTAGATGTAAGTTTCTACTTTTCTTCTGAATCTGTTTTACATTGCACCAGAACTTTTAATTGAATTATTTTCACTGACAATAATTGATTACCTATTAGTTTGAAAGTTGAGATAAGTATTTAGATATTATTTGTTAACATTGTAGGAAATGGTAAATAATTTTTGTCAATATTTTCCATAAAGAGCAATACATTGAGTTGGAACAGAAAGTAATAGCTGTGGCTGTAGAAAAGAGAAAGTTAAAGGAGAAATGCGATCCTAACCTCTTGTTATCCTATCCCCTTCTCAATTTGCCCGACGACGATACAACACAAAAAGATGAAAGGCTTCTTTCGATTTACACGAATAAGAAAATGGAATTTCTGGACAGAGAAAGAAACGTTTCCCAAGTTTTGAATTTAGTTCATTCAAAAATTGAACTTCTGAGTGCTGAGTTGACTGGACGAAAGCCGGTTTCCGTACCAAATTCTTTGCTGTGTTTGGCTATCAAAAAAGGGAAAAGAGATAAGAGTCATGGGAGAGTGTCAGTACCATTGCCGGACACACCTCCGGGTCCAGTGTCTCAGCAACCATCTTTAGAAGATCTTCAAGCTATTATAATAAATGAAGAAACAGAAAAATTGAATCCTTCTCCAGTACCTGTATTCCATCCACCTCCTCACACTCACTGCTGTAATTTCCTTTCATTTATTTTCCTTAAACAAAACCATGAACCACAGTTTTTTGGACTTAATCATAATAGTGTAGTCGTGTACATATACTAGATGGAAAAACACAATTTTTGGTAGGTAGTAGTAGTAGATACATCTAAAAACCTTATTTTTATTAAAGGTGCTGTAAAAACATGGGTTATAAGTTAATTAATGTAAGTTTCAGAAGATGACTGGTATTTAAGTTGTAGGTACTCATAGATTTGAAATTGATTTGACCTTGTTCACAATATATTGGCTTGATATGTGCTTGAAATTTCTTTTGCTTTTAAAGGTAAACCAGTGGAGTCTTGTGGTAGTAAGACTGGCAATAAAAGGAAAGGTATCTTGTGTATACCACAGTGTTGTATTCTTGTATTCTGTTTTGGTTGAATGATGTTATCCCTTTTTTGGTTATGTCTGTATTGAAGTTTTTTAGACTAACCTTGTAAAGTGCGATTTTTTCGGTTTCGCAATGTAAAATTGCAAACCAGCAACAGCTCAAAGAGACCAATGCTGAATTTTATGTAAACTTGTATGATTTTGGACATTTTTTTGTAGGATTGGAGTGATAACTCAAACAAAGTTATCCTATCTCAATCGATTAGTTGAGAATTTCGTTAAGGTTTACTACAAAGATACCTGACATTACTTTAGTACTCCGTAGATGTATGGAATTAACATAATTGTACAGGCTTCCATTAACATCATATCACTCACTACAAATCAAAACCCGAATCACACTTTTAGCTGTAAAATACCGTATTATTATACAAAACACCATGATGAGACTTTGTGTTCACTGTGTACTGTGTTGCATAACACTGCCCTTCGCACTTGTGTAGGTATATAGCTTACAATTAGTAATAAATTTACACACACTAACATCACTAAAAGACAGTATTAAAAAATTATGATTTGTATTAACTGAACTATTGTTCAGTTTGACAAGGTACTTTTATAGTATTATGACACTTTAGTTAAAAAGTATTTATATCAAGGCTGTATGGAGGGGTCAATTTTTTCTCACAAATAGACAAAATCGAATTTTAGCCTTTTGCATAAAAATTTGTGCGCATAGCGCGTAAATGTAGATTTTGTACCTCATCTGTGGATTTTCGCCTCCCGAAATCGATTTCTGTATACTGCCTTGATTTATATAAGTAGAATATGTACCTTAGTACCTATGACCAAAGAAGCAATCTATATTATAATGCACGATATGTAATGTAACTGTTGTTATGTATTGTACCTACACACCTATAATATATATGCCAATTTTAGTAGACGACGAAATTGCATATTTTATTCACACGTTTGCTATGTTATTTTACTTTATATGAATACATTCTGAGTGTTTATCTGTGAGAGTTATTTGTGAGTTGCAATAATATTTTTGTACAATGGACTGAATCGATTTCAACTTTTCATCTGTCTCGTATAACACAGATCATCCAATTCATGCTCCATCTGGAAAGGAAAATCCATGGAATATCGAATTTCAGCCTAGTGCAGGATACATTTTAAAATTTCAAGAGGGAGTCTGTCAAGTTTATGCCAACCAAGAAAATGCAGATCAGAACAAAGCTATCGATTACCCGTTCCACGGTCTGCACGAATATATTCGTGATATGAAGATACTTTGCGTTATGATGGCGGATGGCCCATTGTAAGTTATGACCATGCAATTTTCTATCGCTGCCTTTTATGACATGTACCTAATCTATTCAGATATTAAAGTTCGGATGATTTGTTACAGGAAATCGTTTTGTTTCAAACGTTTGAGTTACTTATTCTCTAAGTACCAATTACACGTTCTTTTGAATGAAGTTCAAGAACTGTCAGCGCAGAAAGATGTAGCTCATAGAGATTTCTATAATATTCGTAAGGTAAATGATTGGTTCTACTAACCTGTAAATAGATGAGACGATGAGAGAATGTATTCAAATTTTAATTGACTCTATTTTTGATGAAATACAGGTCGATACTCATATTCATGCTGCGAGTTGCATGAATCAGAAACATTTACTACGTTTTATTAAGAAAACGCTAAAAAATCATGCAGATGAACATGTTTGCAAACATGAGGATGGAAGACCAATGACTCTTAAGGAAGTGTTTCAATCCATGAAGTTAACAGCTTATGACTTGACAGTTGACATGTTAGATGTGCATGCTGTAAGTACAGTTCTCTGCTATCTTTGATGAAAAATTAATTTTTGACACAAATAAGGATGGTTTGTTTGAAATTATTTTAGGATCGAAATACGTTCCATCGTTTCGACAAATTCAATGCCAAGTATAACCCTATCGGAGAATCTCGTTTGAGAGAAGTTTTCCTCAAAACAGACAATTATAATGGGGGCAAGTATTTCGCTCGAATCATTAAGGTAAATCAATTAATCGTGTTTCCATAAACTTACGTGTGTAGCTGTAGTATGTATTGACAGGCTGATGATTCTTTTTGCTTTTACAGGAAGTTATGTCTGACTTAGACGAGAGCAAGTACCAAAATGCAGAGTTGAGATTATCTATTTACGGACGCAGTCGTGACGAGTGGGACAAATTGGCCAAATGGGCAATAACTAATCACGTGTATTCAGATAACGTGCGCTGGTTGATTCAAGTGCCGCGTCTATAGTAAGTGAAGTTAAAGTTAATGGCTTTGGTTTTCTGTTATTTTTTGTAAAATAAGAATGTTGTATTTTACTGTCCCATGTGTTTGTTTTCAGTGATATCTTTAGGGTCAAAAACCTTATTACTAACTTTCAAGAAATTTTGGAAAATATATTTATGCCGCTATTCGAAGCAACAAATGATCCCAACAGCCATCCGGAGCTTCATCGGTTTCTTCAATATGTAATTAGTTCATGCACCCTTTATATATGAAAACTTTACATTGGAAAACGCGAACAAAGAAAAACTAATTTAAATGTGATTGTTTTTCAGGTGATTGGTTTCGACTCTGTAGATGATGAAAGCAAGCCTGAAGATCCTCTGTTTGATCACAATGTTGCAACACCCAATAAGTGGACTGACAAGGAAAATCCTCCTTACAGCTACTACTTATACTTCATGTTTAGCAATATGTCGGTTTTGAATCATTTTAGAAGGTAATTGTAACAGTAACATTTTTTCTTTCGTTTTAAACAAATTAAGACGAAATATAGAGTTCTGATATATTGAACGATAAAATTAAACTCATACATGATATGTAGGGAGAGGGGCCTTAACACGTTTGTTTTGAGACCCCACTGTGGAGAAGCTGGTCCCGTACAGCATCTGGTATCTGCGTATCTTCTGGCTGAGAACATATCTCATGGACTTATGCTTCGCAAGGTATAGTGTAAAACTCTTAATTAAAACACAACAATTTGATAGAAGTCAATTAGAAGTAAAATCAGTTATGAACAAAGATCTCTTTTATTCCTCCATTCTTTCGTCTCAAATCGTTTATCCTTAAATATGGCATCTTAACGGAGAAATGATTAATTTTTCAGGTTCCAGTTTTGCAATACTTATATTATTTAAGTCAAATTGGAATTGCGATGTCGCCTTTGAGCAACAACTCATTGTTTCTGAACTATAACCGAAATCCTTTACCGGAGTATTTGGCTCGTGGTTTATGCATCAGTCTTTCTACAGATGACCCGTTGCAGTTCCACTTCACTAAGGAGCCCTTAATGGAGGAGTATAGTATTGCGGCTCAAGTATGGAAGTTGAGCGCTTGTGATATGTGTGAATTGTCCCGCAACAGTGTGATTATGAGCGGCTTCCCTCATAAGGTAAAAGTAAGCAACCTATCCAAACTCATGCAGGGAGAGAGCCAGAAAACTATTCTACATTTATCAGCATTCAAAGTAATGAGTATAGACCTGCGACCCGATATAATAATCGAAATCCTAACCACGGAGTTATTCACTTGCTTACACAATAATGACTAAAAAAAGTCTTGCTTTTTCTGCGAAAACCAAGTTATGTACAATGTCATGTTGGATATTGATTAGTTGTGTTTGCAAAAAGATGGTAAGAGATTTCGATTGTTTAGCCTTTACAAGGATCGAAGGTCTCTACTGTAATTTTAAAGTACCATCTTGTCTTTATTGATAAGGTAGTATATTTAACCCGTTTTTTCCTTCAATTCAGTTTGGTTGTAAAGAAATTCATGCGCTTTTATGCAAACTTAATTGAATTAGAAAACTCACAGCTAAAATTAATCCGCTGCTGATTTATTAACGATATAAGCTTTAGTCACAGTTTGCAACAATGCATTCTAAGTTTCGTCCCGTCCGTTACACGCTGTAGTCCAGTTAGTCAGCCAAACCATTTCTATATATAATATCAATATGTACCTTATATCTCTATGTACCTTATACATCAAATTTAATGTCTTTCTTACAATTTACAGGTGAAGCAGTACTGGTTGGGTAAGTACAATTTTCTGTACACTCTTACATTTATGAAGATCGAACTTGTGAAGGGTTTATGCATTTCCATGTAATTTCGATCTGTTTATTTGTGCACTGCGCTGTGTCGCATGCAAATTATATACGATAAATCTGAACTCCAAGTTCGGTCTTACAGATATAAATCATACCTTTAAACTTAGTTACTTATTAACTTGACACAAATAATTACGGTTGGTTTGTTTGAAATTATTATAGGCCCGAATTACACTCGTGATGGAGTTGCTGGAAACGATATCAGCCGAACGAATGTACCAGATATCCGAGTGGCATACCGTCATGAAACGATGGTGGAAGAGCTGGCAAACATCTTCAAAGTTGTGGAGATCAAATAAACTGCACTACTTACTGAATAAAATGATAGTGTAGTAGTAGTTGCATTAAAAGTTTTCCTTCTCTCATCATGAAATAATATAATAAATCTAAAGTCTTCACCTTAACCTTCAAAATTCAACTAAGAAACTGAATGAGACGGAAGACGCGAATAGTCATAATATTGTAAAGAGTACCTAATTTATTGACGAGTCGATAGAGTAATTAAGTACACGAGACTGTTTTCATAGTTGTTGTAAATAAAGGCTTATCTTTTATGTGTTGTTTATGTTACTATAATCATTGTTATCTTTTAAAAGCTAAGACGATAATGTTGTTGATTGAATATCACCGTTATTTATAAAAGTATAAAAGTTAGTAGACAACTCTACTTACACTACTGCTAGTAATGTTATTGTTATTATTTACGTTATGATTTACAAAGTAACTGTCGAACACTTATATTGTGTGTATAAACGGAGAAATGCTGTATCCTGTGTCTTTCACAGTCGGAGAGCATGTAAAATATCATTTTCAACACTTACATTCAGCTATAGATGTCTGTCAGTGCCAAAATCTCAATATTATGTAATTTAGACACGTTGTAGATGAATCCTAAGCGTAATGCTTAGGTTTACGTACGGGGTATAATTTATTGTGAAACATTGTCATTACCATTTTAATAGTGTTTCGTTTTAACTCTTTTTATGTGTCAGTATAATTTTAACTTGGATTTTTAAGTATCAATAGTTTATAAGTTTTATTGCAAATATGCAGCAGAGTTCTACTTTAAGCGTACCTTCGGATATGCGTAATAGTTGTTTCTGATTAAAGAACAAATTGTAACAAATGCTACAACATTGGATTGACTTGTGAGCAAAATAAATTTACGAATTGCCAAATGTTACAAGCATTCTGCTGAACTGTAACTTAAACGTACTAACTGAAACAGGTAATTAGGAATCAATAAGAAATTAGTTAATTAAATTGTTACATTCAAATTATTATCTATGAAAGCAGTTTGTTAACCTTTGCAGCTAAAGGTGAAGTCGAGGCTATAACGAATATAATTATTGTTACAAAAATAAAGATGGGAAAGTGTGACTCTTTCGTGAAAGGATAAGTAAAGAAGAAAGAGTAAGTGAAAGCTAAATTATTATTCTTAGCTTTCTTTGCAAAAAACCAATAATATTGATGTGGGTGATATAAAATACCTTCATGACATTTTGCTATTGGAAATAACGAAATACTTGGATGGGAATGGGACCTGTAAAACTTGCAGTGTAGTAGTATAAAAATAATTCTCTACAATTTAAAATTACATACAAAGTTTACTATAGAATTATTGAATCCTCATTGTAATTGTATTGCAACACTAATACTATCCGATTTAACCCCGATATAATACGAATGAAATTGTAGACACATAATATTATAATTATGATAAATATATCTACATAGACATCTTATAAAAATATACCTAAGACGTTTCCAACATATTATAAGAAATTTAAAATACGTGTTAGTTACAATTATCACTTTAAAGTTCAGAAGATAATGTTTTCAAAGAAGGAAATAAGCGCAAGGTATTTATTAGCGAGGGATACTATTGGTATCATACTCATTGTAAGGAAAGCGTTCGAAATTAATGTTACCTACTAATTGCTACATGGTAATAATCGACAGAAAATGATTTTGGATGCGCCTGGAATCGAACTCGATAGATTTACATTTATTAATAATAAACTGGATAGTATGACAATATTGTATTTTATGTGGATTTTTTACAGTAGAAATTTTTAACTGACACTTGTATTTTAGTGACGTGCTATTGTTTTAATTCAATACTTTTGTTTGCTTCATGCAAATCAATTGATCTGCATGATTTTAATTCGTCTACTGCCGTAATAAAAACATTAAGAAAAGTTTTCTTTTTAGCTGATAGGAAGAGTCAGCAATTCATTTTTATTTATTTATCATTATTCTCTCTACATTTTATTATTACGTACCTTACATTGAATAAGTCTAGGTTACATGTTACTGTTTTCCAGACACACAAACACACATAATGATTTTAAAGTTAAGAGTCCAATCCATACCAACAACATCAAGATCTTAACTAGGGCTATCTTATCTTTCCACACGAGTTCATTAGTTTTCATCCTTTGTCTATTCAGAATAACATAACTGATTGAAATTCGACAACCCTATCAATGTACCTGGTTGAATATCCTTATATTTTCATATGTACTTATCAATAACTTGCGTAAAGGTTTCTTAAGCTTTATAGATCATATTACATTATTAGTATTGTAGTACAGTCAGTTCTTCGAAGTATTTTTTGCAGATTTTAACACTTTACTCACCAGTACAACTTTTATTAACTTAATTTTTCTTATTATCATATCACTAGGTGTGTCTGTCTATCACTATTAATTTTTTACAATTTTTAAGTCATAGGGCTACTTTATTTTTTTAACAATACCGTCCATCCATACGTGTCCAACTTTTTCAGCAGCAACGTAGTATTGTATTTGTTTTCCAGTAGCCCTGTTCTCTTTTATTGTTTATATCTATAGGTATGCATAGGTAAGTATAATATTGTTAACTTAGTTTTCTATATTATGATGATTAATCCATTCTTAACATAATTCATTACACATAGGATCGAAGTATCTAATTAGCATAGAACATTATATTTTTACATTCAAACACTCGTCATTTATATTACGTTGCGTAATATTACTACGCTGTTAATATTTACAATATAGTTGCGGTTCAACTTCGCTTCATGATTAGAACTTTAACACACACGCGTATACTTTTAAACGACCATTCTTCTTGTGTCCAGTGAGAAAGTATTTACTGTCAGTAAATATTTCCACACTGGGGTATCATGGTATCTTACAAACCAATTGAATTATTATTGATTTTTGTCAAGTACATTATATCAGATTAGATTATCAGACACCAAAACGTACATCATTAATTCATGTTTAACATTTCACGTTCAAGGCACGAATTTTCGTCACCATTTCATTGTAGTGTTTCTCATTATTTTTAACCATACGTATTTTTCATATCGAATTACTAGAAAGAAAGACAAAATGATAAGGTTAGTAAGTAAGCTAAGATGTATCCTAAAATGCAAAATACTCATTCGAAAAAGACACAACCGACGGTTTTAAAGATCGCATCACAACAACTCAATACGGTCTCTTTTTTACAAGACTTTTTATTTCTTAACGATTTTCAACCATTAAAATCGCAACTACATTAAATTCATACACTGAGTAAAATACTTTGCTAATCCCTACCTTATGATACATAATATGCGACACCAAAATGATAATATCCGTCAGAGTTAATTGTAAGAAAAAGTCATTTAAACATCACACTGTCTATTTTACAACACAGCTGGTAAAGTGTAAAGTAAAGGTACAGTGCAACACAAAACACGATGTGTGTAGTGTGTTTACCAAGTTTAATTATTAGACAAACTATTTCCCTTTAATTAGCTATGTTCCAGCACTATATGTAAGTATAATATTACTATTGTAAACAATTAGTCAGGTAAGAGTAAGAAACAAGGAACATCTACAATTTTGTAAAACTTCACAACACATAAAGAATCTTCTCTTGCCATTAATTCGGCTAGTAGTATTAGGTAGACTTGATTAGTTCATTGTAATAGGTTTTTATTTACGAACATGTTAATTTAAATGGAATCCCTTTTCTCTTGTTGCGGCCATCAACTTTTCTCTCAGCACCTCCTCAGATGGGTATTCAGGCAGTTTCAAGTAGTGAACACAAGTATTCACGGAAGGATAGCTACCTTCACCAGCATCAACTTTACGAACCACGGTGAGTCTTGGATGTAAATTAGCTAATCCGCCTGGCGGTAGAGACGAACAGCCCGTTGTAAATTGCAAGAAGGATTTCTTCTCTTCATTCGACAATGACACCATGACATTGACAAAACGCTGAAATCCAGGGCTAGAGGAAAATACACCAAAATATCAATATAGATTTACTTTAGGTTTACTCATTTTAAACAAGACTAAGTAATACCAAAAATTATTAATTACCTTTCTCTGGTGTAACCTAATTTCGGCTCAGTGTAGTTTAAGACATCATCTCTATTCCAGCTAGGACTTTGATCACCACACAGCATGAGTCGAACTTCATCTGGACTAAACGCACCCAACTTCTCTCCCGGAAATACAAGTTCAAATCCTTCTTTCAGAGCCATGAGTTGCTTATGGACACCTTTGTTGAGGCAGAAATCACCCAATGATTCAATGTAGTCTTCAACGTTGTCGATTGTGACATCTTCATACTCTCCTCTTGGACATAAATCGAAAGCACCGTAGCCATAAACACGAGAAGACGGTGAGTATTGGAAGTTAAGTCCCAGATCTTCCAGTCTAATTGCAGGTCCTGGTTCTTGTCCAGCCAAATGAGGTAGCACCAAGTTTTGAATCTAAATAAACAGCAACAATAACAATTATAAGTCTTTTTGCATTTTATTTCCATTATTTACATATGTACATCATAATTTCTACATACCTGTCGCTTTTTATCCTGCTCCGAAACCGAATTGTCATTGAGAATATGACGCTTCTGGGAAGCAAGTTCTTGTAATTGTTGAAGAAAACGGGCTCTAGGTGGATCAATTTCCATAAGGTCTTCAACAGTGAGAATTCCATACCACCACGGACGATTATCATTCACCATTCGGTATTTAGGAGTATCCAGTTCCATTTCTTTTTCGCTCTCTTGTGATATGTACGAAGACACCATAATGTCTTCTTCGGACATGGGGGTGGCTACTCGTTCAGCTCGAGTTCTATTATCAAACAGAATATTATAAAGCTTATGAATGATAAGAAGCTGCACAAATGTGATATACTTCGTAAGAATTTGTAAGCTTTACCTTTCCCTGACTTCACTTCCGAATTCGCCAGAGCACAAAAGTTTGAAGAATGGTCGAGATAGAGGTAGGTCGACAAGTCTACCATCTTGAAAAACTTTAGCAATAAACGTTCCCAAAAACCGGAAGTACCTACAAGCTTTTTCACAAGTAGCACTATCTTGAATCAGAGGAGCAGGGAACAAACCAGTTTGTCTTTGTACATAATATCCTGGTGATCTCACAGCAGAATCATTGATCACAGAAGGTTGGTCGTATCTAATAAAAGTGAAATGCATCATTAGATTACAATTTTCATAACAAGTTGCTAACAAAAAACTATGTTTGTAAATATAAGTTACCTGTTAGAATCTGGCATGTCATCGCATAACCACATGGCCAAATCTTTTCTTTGCAACTCGGCAGCAACAAGAGCATAAAATTCAAGAGTAGGTCCGAGACCTGTACCATCCTCATCTTGAAATTCTATTTCTAATACTGATTTCCTACAAGCGTGGAAATTCATCACTTGTATAGCCCACTCTAGAAGATTGTTACCACGAGGAACCTTCACGCGTTCATGTTTCAAACGTCCTAATCTAAATTCGTGAGGATCATCACGACGGCTGCGACTTCTTTCGACGGTTAATTCTCTTTGATTTTGAAGCCAAACTATTGATCTGAAAGCAAAAAGAAAATAATTATTAAGAGTTGAATGACACTTTACATCTTAACTTTTCTTTTCAAAAGATTCATTAATAAATACAGCGAAATGAATATCGAAATACTTACCTAGATGTGCCAAATGCAGTACAACTAAAATATAAGTTTCTCGTTTCAAATGGAAACAGCATGGGAGCCGAGTATGTGAGATCTAAACACCAAGATGGGAGAGCCCTAGAAGCCAATACCAAGGGATCTTGGAGCTGTTGAACTAATTTGTTGGTTATTTTTTTGCTAATAAATTCATCTAGTGGAACATTGAATCCTTTGGGAACATCCATAGTGATCAAAAATTCCTCAGTGTCTTTATTCGAAGCACTCAGAGAATATAAATGACGAAGCAAGTTAACAACTTCTTCAACGGTACATGCCGGCTGCGATAAACTTGGTGATGGTGAAATGGTGCGACTTCCCATAACATTTAACCCATATGCATCCAATGATTCTTTTTCTTCACATCTACCGTTTTCTTTGTCTTCCTTATACACGATACTATAGCAAAATACAAAACAAATATATAAGAAACAAAATATTTTTATAAACCAAACTTTTTTCCAAAGACGTTTTCAAAATCTTACGTGTAAGTTGGTTCCCAAATGCGACGAAGTTTTTCTTGCTTTGTTCCTAATGCCGAGACTTGAACCAAATCTTGAACTGCTTGGAAAATCGTGGCCTTTGGATTCCCCAAATCAATTTCTACGTCAGGTACCTATTACAACCAAGAGAGATTAGATTACAGTTTTTTTATTTACTGTGAACATATTTTTACATTGCAGTAAAATCATTGTAGCCTACGCTTACTCCAGGAAGATTGGGTCCTCTCAGAATTAACCGAAGTTTAGGTTGCGGTGCTATACAATGGTCTTCTTCCACTGTGGCAGTTTCTTGGGAAACATTTGGTGTATCTGCTGGTGGTGGAACTTCCAGCTCACTGATCTGATTCACATTTGTACGTCCAGGTCGTGGATCAAAAGCAGGGATAAGTGCAGAAAATTGTCGTTTTAACACGAATTCATCATCCCATGAACGTCTCTTTCCAGAGCGAACTTCAAAACACTCATCGTCCTTCAAGTTCAAAGCAACCTACATGTTAATTTTTCTATATTCTAGAGGCTGCAAATCCTACTCCCACTTAGAATTTGGCACTCTACTACTTTTCGTATTAAAACGATTGATCGTTGACAACTTACCCCTTCTTCATACATATAATCATCTTCATTTTCTTCATCATCATCATTCTCGTCCTCTGGAAGCTCATCGTCGTCTTCAAGTTCTGCCAACAGTGTAGTAGCTCGGCAAGTTTCCAAAAAGTCCTGTGCGAATGAATGATTTATTACAATCAATTACAAGCACTTAATAAAATATCATCTCGTATATGACTAATATGACGTATGACGATTACAGGAGTACACATGTTATTACTATTACAATAAAATTGAAACTATAATTCACCTGTTCACTATCACTAGATGTAGATGTTAGGCTCATGGTCAAAGCCTGTCCTAATCCTTGAGCTCCAGTTGATCCAGCAGTAGCGCCTGCAGCATTCCCAGTATTATTACTTGGGGACAAGCTAGGATAACTTTGTGCAGTACTAAGCAAGCCACCTGGAAATAAATATTAACCACAAAAATGATTAGGATTAAGCTTGTTAAAATTATACAAGAAAAATCCTACAGTTGCAGCTTCCCCAATAAAATAATTATAATTACTGTTATGTGCATAAAAAGGAAAATAAATTGTAAAAGAAATACAGCACAAAGATTTAAAGCATAAGCAGGAAGCTTTCCAGTCATGTCATAAAAAGGTCATTGTTATTGAAGTGTGTGTTTTAATAGGGAAAGCCAAAATAAGACAATGAACTAGTTTTAATGTTGAAAATGCTAGCTATATGTACAGGAACAGGTCACTTGCAAAATGCCCGTTATTATCGAGTTATGTGTGTTTTCTAAATCAATTTGGGTAAATATTTGCAAAGCTCACTATCTGTATAATTGATTTCATAATATGTATACAGTTACAAACTTGTAGGTATGTTCAACTTAGCATGTCTTGTAGTGTAAGTAAAGTACACAATTACATGTACTCCATCCTTCCTTCCGAATAGTGTGTGGTTAGTTTAATTAATATGAATACAGGGGTACGAGGAGCATAATATTTTATTATGATTTGATTATGTAAGAGCATATGTGTTTGCAGTGTTTCAGCTGAATTAGTTTCATTCACTTCTACTAAGAAAAAGTTCTAAAAATTGCGAATGTGTGTTTTGGTAATGAGAGTGTGATTAAAAACGGAGATTTCTGCATTGCACTCCGCACTATACGCAACTTTTCTATCACAGACAGATGGACTTAATAGACAATGTCTCTAAACATATTACAGCAGGTATGTAGGTAGGTATATCATCGACGAGAAAAATACAATATATTACGTAATGAGAGTAGTAGTATTGAATGTTTTTGTTGTTCGAACCTGGAAAATTGGAGGAGAGTGCGATTCTAACAAGACTTGATACAGAATGAGGTGCACGTCCGAAAAGGAAAGGATTCGGTTGACTAGGATTGTGATGAGTAGCAGGATTGGAATGACTCGGATTTGTCCCAGAAGAATTATTTGAAGATGAAAACACATTATTTTGTGAAACAGATGGGAAACGAGAGCTATTGATTAGAGAACGAACGCGTGCTATGGCACTCAAACTATCAAACAAGGAGGACGAAACATTGCTAAAATTATTATTCGGAGACAACGGAGAGGAAAAGACAGAAGTAGAAGTGGACATGGGGGACTCTGAGCTGGATAAATTAGGAACGGATACGCTCTTAGGATTGGTCGACATTGTCGTCGAGGTCCCGGACGTGGTATTGGCCGCAGAGGCTTCCCTTCCTGGGGCCACTTGGCTTTCTGACCCGCGTCCCAAGACCCCCTTACTATTCGATCCCAGCCATGCTATACAATTTATAATACACAACCAGCCGTTTTCGTTATTGACTCCAACCACATCATAATTACAATTATCCATAGATCTTTAACCTCCATTAACTACGGAATAAACAGCATCATGTATCAAATATTTCTTCAGGTGTAAGTTTAAACATTTGCTAAATTCATATAACATTTTATACTTAATAGTGTTAGTGTAGATTTTACTCATACTATGGTATAATTATTGTCAGAGAAATACAAACTGTTCTGATTTGATTACTGTAGTGTATTTCGAATGTGTTGCATTTCTCTGACAGTAAGCTAGGTATTATATATAGACTACATTGCACTAGCCTCTAGCCTATCCTTGTAGTTGTCAAATAACAATAATAAACTTAAGTGTTCCTTTCAGTCGTTTTGGATATTTCCAAATGAATTAGATAAGGATTATATACTAACACTGTACCACTATGTTTACAACACAACTAGGCCACCGAAGCTTACGACAACCTAACAATAAAGTGTTACTTTCAATCATGCTCGCCTGTCGGATGCAATGATGAAAATGTTAAAAGAAAAACTACGAACTGACTACTGAAGGACAAGATTTCATGCTGTCAAAGAATCCAAAGAGTTGAAAATTAGTATCGGTATTTGCACAAATGTATTGCTAAGTTGGTTAACGCTTTCCCTTTGTAGAAAATGCAATCTACCTTATTGACATACATAATTTGAGTTGTCGCCTCGCCACCTTAAATGTTAATATGTTGCAGCGTGCTGATATTCACACAACAACTGCGTAATTGTCATCAAATAAGTAATAAATGATAGTCATTGCAACTAAAAAAGCGATTTTTGCCATTTTAGTAATGTAATTTCTACAGATTTTATTCTGGTGAAAGCTGTGCACCATTTATTACTGCTAAAAACGTCTTGCATGAAGCTAAATGAAGATAGTGCACAAGCCAGAATAGCATAGACTTCGCATCCTTGCTCCC
Source organism: Pogonognathellus flavescens (assembly GCA_019776165.1). Taxonomy (NCBI): domain Eukaryota; kingdom Metazoa; phylum Arthropoda; class Collembola; order Entomobryomorpha; family Tomoceridae; genus Pogonognathellus; species Pogonognathellus flavescens. The sequence goes on along the minus strand of JABASD010000667.1, from coordinate 12,998 downwards.
ATTCACTTGTACATTAATACTTATCATTATATTATATACAGTTGTATAAAAAATGATATGAATAATGTCAGTCTTTACTGATCGCCACGTTGTGGTTGATGTACATAAGATGTATGTATTTACAAATGTGACATTATAAAATAAATGCAGTAATATTAGGGTAGAGTAGTATGGTTAATGTAATTCTACAGAAAAAAACAAACCGTTTAATGTTAATTTGAAATAAAGCATGGAGTATACTACTCACTAAAGTAAAGGAAAGTTTACTGCGTATTTGTAGCATGCAGTCAGATGAAGAGCAAGGATAATATCGATAATCTACATAATATTGATATTTTTTAATACTGAGCAGTCGGCCTTGAGAATTGTAAGAACATGCATCATTTAGGTAAATCACTGTCACTGTCCTGAGCATTCAGGTTGCGAGAAGTATTTTACGTACATAATGCATTGACTTAGAAATATTATATACACCTCAAACATTATTTGCAGACACCATAACCGTGAAAGTACACTGACTGAATTACCGCCCTGCTGATATGATAGAACAGTAGTATTTTTAAGATTAGAACTTTAAGGAACAAACAACGATTTGCTACTGCAACACCACCGGTAACTATAATTATGCTTTTAGTCCTTACAAGCCAAAATACTGAAATATTCCACTCTTACCTAATGTTCGTCGGGATTTGCCACCAGCTCCTGCCCTGTCTCCGGAGCCTGAAGCTTCATTATCTTCCATACGAATGTTCCTACGAATAGCGATCATTTTCATGACATCCTTCAATGCTGGTGGACCTAAAGCTCCCAAATCTCCAACTTCAATTCCATTCATGTTAGAAGGCTTCACATGAGCTTTCACAGCAGGAGATACGCTTGTACCACCCACTGCTGCAGAGACATTTGCATTTCCTGAACTAGATTTTTGTCCCGCGGCAGATAATACCGCATTCTTTCCATTCTTAACACTATTGAAAAACTCAGCATCGTCGTAAGGAGAAGCCTCACTAGTGCTTGCCACTTCCGCCTATTAATTGACATCACAATATTAATTTTATTACCACATGTATGCTCAATAGAATAGAGACTTCTATGCATTCTATGCAATTACGTGAAAACAAAAATCATACTTTATATGTGGCTGTTGACATAACCCCTGTGGTTGTAGTTACAGGTGCTGTATTGACTGCAGTAATAGCAGGGGATGACGAAATCTGAGCATTATCAGATATCTTATTTGGTGTAGGTGAAAATGTTTCGTCTTCACTAGTGTCTCCTAAAGTAACAGCTTCGACAATTGTTGCCAAATCAGATACAGCAACAGCAGCTGCAGAAATACTGCAAGGAGGATGAATATCGTCTTGGGTGTTGAGACCAGCCACAACTGAGTCCGTCAAATCCGATTGAGCGGTTGAAAGAACAGACTCTGCCATCAATTCAGCAACCTTGTGAGAAAAAATGTTTTATAATTAGCTGATTGCCATAAAGAAATGAAAATCATTTTCACTTGCTTATTTTTGTAAGCCGAATTCCGAATGTATTTACAAATGTGACCTGATAATTGGTGGTTAATGTATTTATTACTAATTTTATTAACAGAGTCCAAAACAATAAAATTGCACCCAAATTACCTTACTGACCAAAAGACTATCGGCAGATGAAGCTTGGTCGGTAGAAGCAACTGAGGGTTTGCTGTTATTTCCATCCATAGCTTCTGGTAGACTTGAAGTGGAGCTGCACTTACGACTTGTTAATACACTAACTTTTCCTGCGCCCCCAGAACTCTCGGAGCTTTTAATTTTTGGTGGTTTCGCTGAAACAAAGAAAATATAAATAATATAAAATAATAAATAAATGTACATAATAAATGTAAAATAACTTTCACTTGATTGGTAGCATTGATATACAAACATGAACTGAGAGACAACTTTAATTACCCGAACAAGTTTTAGTGTTACTAGAGACTCCACTTGTCTCGGGATCGTAACCAGGGGCTAATTTCAAATCATACTTTCCTTCAGCTCCCATCCGGTAAGAATTGGAGCCACCTTGATCCCATGTCACGTCAATCCATCCATTATGCCATTCACTAGTAACGGTTCCTTCTCCGGGAGGATTTCCATCCTGATCTCTCCATTTCCAATCAAGCCTATTCATATTCAGGGGAAAATGTAAGTACAATGACAGTAATAACTGTAGGACATTGACATTACGCAATGAACCAAATTGGATTAACTTACCCTCGAACAACTCTTGCATTTACTGACATGTGTTTTAACATTTGCGATCTTATTAAACGCCTTTGTTTTCTCAGATTAGCTTCTGCCTCTCGCATTGCTTTTCCTGTGAAATAATTTACACTCGTTATATCAAACAAATCAAAACAACAAAAATTAGGTAGAATAGGACTGGAGCTAAGGCACTGATGCAATTGACTTGTACTACTTCATGGTTTACTTTATAACTTACCTAGATCATCACAAACACCAGTGACTTTTCCATAAATCTCAAAACCGGACAAACTTAGATAGTGTGTTTGGCCGGATGCATTTTTTCCGCTCTGCTGAAGACGAATATGTCTCCACCCTTGGTTTTCATCCGAAGGAGTTTCTATTGGCCAAGATGCAGTGCTACCAGGTTCGTTTAAACTACAATCATCAGTGTGAGTATACAATGTAGTCCAAACGTTTCCATCTTTTGAAACTTGGAAAAGCCAATTTCTAAGAGCTGATCGGCCATATCCTCTTGCATGTCTTAAAGTATAGCATGACGGCAAAATCCAAACACCCAGGTCAACAGCAAACCATGCTTTTTTGTCATCATTTGTATGACAGTTAAGAGCTGACGCATCTCGATTCAGTATATCTTCTAAACGACCATAAGGTAAGTTTCTGCCTTCTGAAGAGGTAACTATAACCAACCCGTATTGAGCGGGGTTCACCCAGTCAGAGCAAGTCCTAAATACACAAAAAATTGTTTTTTTTTAAACTGAGGAACATAAATAGGAGTAGTTAGTACTTAACCGTTATTTACCTAGCAGTAAGTAATAATAATTATATGTGAATAAGAATAAAACTGCAATTTTCCTTCAGAACTTACTTTGCATTTGTTCCGATCCAATATATGAGACCATTCTCATCAAAATCGTGTTGTTGACGAAAAAGAACTGGAGTCCCTTCTTTTAGTTTTCGAAAATATGTATAAGTTGATCTTTCGTAATCGTACCTGTCGAATTTCGAAACATACAATTATTTATTTCATATCAAATAACGTCGACTTTAGTTCATTTAAAATTGAGATCTTATCACATACCATTGTTTAGCAACCATTTTTAGAAGATAATTCTCTAGTTGGGCGACCGTAGTAAGAGGTTCCATCTTCAAAGTTCTTCCTGACCGATCAATCAATGAGCTCTCTGTAGAAGCCTTTTCTAATCGGAAGCGAAGTCTTCTGGTAAGTACTTGAAGTCCATAGTTGGCACCAGACGACTCGTATAATAAAACTGGAAGCTTTTCAATTGTTTCTAAAACTGAGACTAGTTTTTTCACTAGAGCATTAGCCGGGTTAAAGCGAGCTCCATCGATTATTCTTTCCTTTAATGTACTTTTGAAAACTTCGACTCTTTGCTGAAGCATAGCCATATGACGACGGCGGCTGGATTTTCCAAACAAAGAATCATAATCTCGTTCGTGTTCTGAGGCAAACAACCTGATAAGAGCCTGCACTAGACCCGAACTATGCAGCTCATATGCGGATACTACACTGTCATCACGAAGTAGACGAGTTAATTCTTCCAATGCAGACTTGAGAACTTGCTGCCACGATCCACAGTCATCTCTGTGTCCAGTCTAGTAACAAATACAAGTAAATGTTTTTATAGGTAACATATAACAAATAGTACGGGTATGTAATTAATAATAAATGAGTCACTCTGGAGCCAAACTGGGGTACATGTAGAAGAAGAATCCATAAACATATCTTGTAGACAATAATTATAATGTAGAGTTATAGTAATATTGCTCTCAAAGATTTTGTGCGCACTATTTGCTCGCTTACCCACAAAATTCCAAAAATTGTCAATTTTTTACAAAAGTTTTTTGACGAAAACGACTTCACAGTTGCATTGGGCTTTGAATGATGGACAAACCCATCAAACATAACAATAGGTGAGTTTTTTGACATTTGCAAGTCGCTAAATTGACGAAAATTCCAAAAATGAACTTTCACCGATTGTTAGGAATTTTGGGGACGTGTCCATCATGCCCAATACACCTGTGAGGTCGGTTTCCTTCTAAAATATTTTTTACGACTGTAAAAAATTGTTTAAAAATGAACGAATTTTTGGGTTTTATGGTCCGCTAGTGGCAATGGGCGTAATGGATTCTTCTAAATGTTCACAGGTTCGGTCCAGAGAGAGACTCAAGTATTATTACAAACCCTGTATTAAGATCCGATTTAACTTTACAATACTTATTTAACAGGGCTTAATAATTATATTGCTGGTTTCATAGTTTTATATCTTGTAGAACGAAAAAATCTGATACATATAATCATATAAATTAGTAGAGATTAGATCAACAGAAACATCACTCAATACAAAGATTAGTATTAAATACTAAAACTTAATTCATTAGTATTGTACCTGCTTGTAGCATGCCCTCTCCAACTGTGCAACAATTGTTCCCAATTTTGCAACAACTCCTCTAGGTTGCGATTGAGCAGCTTGAAAGTATCCGTCGTAAATTTCTTGTGCAAGTGACTTAATCTTCTGCTTCAGTGCCTCATGTTTAGATCTCAGTCTTTTCCCTTTCTTCCCCACCCAACCTGTGGCAAATTCAGGGCCCAACGTAGTTTCCGCAGTAAATGAATGACGTGTACCACGATTCGACTCAAAAAGAAAACCTGGCAAGTCATCTTTCAGTATTGTAGTTTGCTGTTGACCGTCCGTATTGTGGATACTCAGCTCCCCTTCTTTCTTACAAGTCAAGGCCCAATTACCAACTTTGATTGTGATGGAACACACATTACTGAGAATAGGTTGACTTTGGATGCCTGCTCTTAAACCAGTTTTAGCTCTTTGAAGTTTTTCGATAAATTCACTGCGACTCTCTGAACTGTCGGATCCACCTTCAGGACTTCCTGAAGAGTACATTGTAGCTAACTTTCCATCAAGGACAAATCTAAACCACCCATTGCTTCCATTCGACAATTCCAAAGCAGCTGCCTCATTCCACACGTACAAACAATCACGTCCGCGACAAATACACCAATCTCTCCAATGATACGGTTTTCCTGTAACTATTTCCTTAGCATCCTCCATAACTACCGCATCAGTATCTAATCTTTCTGGAGTCTCTTCCTTTCTATTCACTTCAGATTCGTTAGGACAAAGGGAAAGAACTTTCACGAACACTCCTAATCGGGCAAAGTGTTCTACGAAAATGTCCTGTGCTTTCACCATTAAGTCTTTTATCATGTTAAGAATTAAAAGATGACCGTCATCGTCTTCTTCGTTGTCTAACACAGCTGCAATAACTTCTACTAAAACTGTTCCTAAACTATAAGTTGAAGATTCTGGACTACATATTTCGTTGAGAAGTGGGCCAGGAATATAATGAATCATCTTTTTTATAAGGTTCAAACTGGCACGTCTGGAATGAAATAAAATATTAAACGTAAGCTACTTATACATATAACAGACCTCAGATATTAAGGTAATTTACATACCGCACAGCGAGCACCATTGTTGAATGGTATGTTGAGCAGAAGATAGGTAGAAGACGTTGTAAATAAACAGGTGCCATCTCAGGATCGCCTTTGGCTTCAGGTGGCACTTCTTCGGACTCAGACTTATTTCGCTCTCTACCTATATCAGCTGGCATCATCCATTCTCCTGCAAATGACAAAAAGCCTAAATGATTTCACAAGATTTTAGTCCAAAATTGCACTAATTGTTAATTCGTATACCTGGGGATTGTAATATCGCGGCAACCTCCCTATGTCCTTCATCGTTTCTTTCTCTAGCTTTGTCAAGTGGTGTCTTTCCATCTTCATCTCTTAAATCAGGATTGGCCCCATGTTTTAATAGCACTTTGGCAATGGCAGGTCTTCCAAAACAGGCTGCATAGTGAAGTGATGATGATCGTTGACCTTTATTGACATCTGCTTCCCTGGAACATAGATATTCTACCATTTCCTGAGTTCCAAAAGCGGATGCCCAATTCAATAACGTCTGACCGACATCATCCATGAAATTAACTTCTACACCTAAAATGCGAACGGACAAATTGAATTATGTAATATTCATAAAAAGTTACTTTTTTCTTTTAATTATAAAAAGAAACGACAAAAATACCTCCACTTTCTATAGCTTCAATAAGAGCTTCCGTATCTTTGCTTCTAATGCAATCAATAAGCTGTCGATGAGTTCGCTCTCCAGTAGCATCCTGTCTCCTTAGACTAGCTAAACGAGCACTAGCTACACTTCCCGATTTTGGAAGCGCCTTACGTCCTTCAAAAAGTAGCACCAGAAGTAAATCAACGAGTCTCATAGTGTCCAATATGCACCTAGAGCAAAATTAGTTTTTGATATCATTATCTATTATTTCTACATGATCATTGTCCACAAAATTCATCATTGCATTTAAATAACCAAATATTTTCAAACGCATTTTCAGTACAGTTATTTTTGAATGGATCATACCTTTCATCTCCTTTTAGAGCTTTCTCTAAAGCATCAGGTAACTCAGATCTCAACAAATCCTATTTATATACAAAAATCAGATTACACAATCTCTTTCAACTGTATTCAATCTTACTGCTCTTGCTATGATCAAATTGGATTTCTTACATGTGTAATGGAAGGAGATCCCCTGCATAATGTGGACAATAGACTAATGATAGTGGATACGCTTGCAGTATTTTTTCCTTCCGATGGAGTATTAGTAGCTGAGGAGACACCGGAAGCTCCGATAGCAGCAGAAGCAGGTGTTCCAGAAGTAGAATTCATTCCTGAACTTCCTAATGAACTTGACATTCTAGCAAGAAGATCTCTTACCAAACCATGTTCAGCCAACGGGGCTGGATCAACACCCCTTCTAGTAAACCGATCCGACAGAGAGGCAAAACATCTTAAAGCCCCATCCGCAACCTAGTTATCAATTCATTGATTGAGTGAATGGTGTAGAATAAATGACATAATATAATCATAATTCAACTACCGTCATATGACAGAAATGCACACTAAACTTACATGACTGTCTTCATGTCTTAGCAAGGTTGAAAGACTTTCAACACAAGAAGTCAATGTGGGATCTTGAGGCTCCATTTTAGAACAAAGTCTGGACACCACAGACATGGCAGAGTGAAGGGTGTCTTTATGGACCACATTTCCATTATCACGAATAAATGAGAGCACACAACTGAGTCCTCCAGCTTCAAAAACTGCTCCAGCTTCTCGCGTACAGACAAGCTCCAAGACCTTTAATTAATAAGATTACAATCAAAGGACATTCTCTAGTTAAAAATACGATGTTTGTCTCACTCAAGGATTATTACCCTCAATGCTAACTTTTAATGATAATGGTGAGTGACATAATACCTTCCCGTGAAACTGAAAACTAGTAACTGAAAAGCAACTAATATAACTAACGTTGTAAATCTGTATTATACACATTGGTCTGAATAAATACACACTTTATTATTATATTATTTGTGCGTGTATTTAATTCCTTTACCTAGTTTACAGTTTATAAGAATTGCGTATGTAAAAATACAATCATATAAGCACTAGGTAAGGTACTGCTATGATATTCAGATTTACAACGCAATATAAGTGTGACCTCGACTTATTTCCACCAACAACTGCATTTCTGAATGTCAAGTTTGAATAAAAAACTATGGACACCATATCAAGTCCTTATCACCAATATTATTAGGAATCAGAGCTATAAAAGTAGAAATGCACAATGCTGTGAGCATTATTGATTTTCCAATTCACTCATTCACCGAAGGCATTGAAATGAATAAGAGTTTCTTACTTTAACACATTGCTCAGCCAAATCTTTTGAAGTCCTCGAGCTAATTTCAGCCACGACCAATCGATTGCAGATTGCCTTCACAGCACCATCGACAGAAACAATTCTCCTGGTACACTCGGCTGACACGTCAAGATAGTAAGTCAACGCTCTCGCTGTAACTTCAAGCACAGATTCAGTTGCTGTTTCGTCCAAAAAGATTCGGCATAGGGCAGGTAAAAATGCTCTAGGTGGGCAGCTAAATATATACATCCATATTATTAATTAATATAATGAATAGTAATATAATGCACAAATAGCAAGAACATACACAACATGTCATATGAATAATATAAATCAAACCGAGAGTGACAACAGAAACAACATATTGTCTATATTATTATTATTTATGCGTAATATTCATATATCGTAGTATAGAATGAAATTAAAATACTTCAAAAACTTTTCCTTACCATTCAAAGCAACGATCAACATTGTCTGACATGAGAAGAAGCATACAAAGCTGTTCCAAGGCGATGAGTTGCATGTCTCGCTCTTCTCCCTGACCTATACTCAGCCATTCTAGCAGTGTTTCTGGATCGACCACATCCGCCATTCTCAATGTCTGTAGAAACACAAAAATAAGGATAGTCATAACAAATGTTTTTTTCAAAAATTCCATCATACACCATGCAATAAGTATCACATACTAAGTTAAAAAATCATTTTAATAAGGATAGTATTATCAGTAATTATTCGTCAAGTACGACCAATCACACCAATCATTCATAAAGTGTGTAATGCAGTCTCTACATATAGTCAAGATTTAAATTACATGGTGGAATTTTGAATCCCAAAATATCAACGCAAACGCAACAGCATGACAATAGTTGATAGTGATGAAATAACTTATAGATTTTCAAACTATTTTCTTCTTTATGTAAATGATTATTATCCAAATCCTCCCAAATGCTAAACTAGGGTCAACATAGTTCGTTCGTAGTTAGAAAGTTAGACTTGACTGTCCAATTGTCCTAAAACAACTTACCCAGTCACCAGTTAGAATGACTTAAATTTTTAATTTTACTCCCTGCAATTTTAACCAAAATCTGTTCATTAGCCTGGTAGGCCTGGTTTAGATTAGATTTGGTGCGACGTTTCAGAGTGTATCGTAATTAGTTAGTTCAACTTTAAGATTTCATGATTCAGTGTTGTTGTTAAAGTTGAAAGTATGGCTAGGATTTTTATAATGTCTTAGTATTATGAACATTCAAAACTTAAACATTGTTTAATAGGTCAGTTTCTGATTCCCTGTAATCCAAAAATCCTGCATACAGTTTATATAGTATAACGGTGAATAATTTGTTAATAGCTAATAATTCATTAATGATTAGGTTGCATTTTGTTATTGTTAATTAACAATCCATTCACTCAATAGTATACAAAAAATATTAAAGATTTTTTACCTTCCTTACACCAGCCAGCCACCAGTAGCCACAGCTATTGGTGTGGTGTCTTCAGTTATAGGTAATAGTTTATAACTGATCAACGTTGCAATTTTTTGTATCAGTACTATCAGTATTTTTTACCTATAACTTTACTTATTCTATAAATGATGCCAAAGGCAAAACCACGAAAATAATAATAGCGCCGAACATGTAGTGATTTTAATGATTATAGCATGGTCACCATTCTTCCAACATCCACTTCCTTATTGACTCTACAATACAAGATTACTTCACTCGCGTTGATTGATTCAACTTTCAATATTTTGCTTTACGATTGGCACCAATTACGTTTCTTTATTCGTTTTTACTGCGTTTATTTGGATTTTATAGATGCTATTCTGATGTTCAATATTATGTATTAGCAATCAATTTTGAATAATATTCAGTGCCAATTGTTTCTTGTTTGCTCTTCTTCTCTCCTTCCCGTAATAGTAATGACTGTGATCAATGAAGAATTATTCAATGGATGGGTGACGATGACGAATTACGAGGTGACGATGCTGGTTGCTGCGAAATGACGATAAGATTACGAAAAACGTAGTTAATGGCTATTTAAGTTATAATTATAACCATCGCACAGTGCGTGGTCGCTGGCACTGGCGAATTTTCGATCATTTATCAGTTGGAAAGTATGGATGGATGGTATTGTTTTGTTGTTGGTTGGAGTTGAACTGTTTTCCGTCTGTAAATCTATCGCTTATGTGTGGCCTCTGCGCTCGCTCTGCTCGTCATCGAGGATTAGCTTTCATATGTCTTGTCCTAACTACCACTGTACTCACGCAATCTTGCAGTATTGCGTGTAAAATATACCTTTCGCAATATTCATTAATTACGCCATCACTTTCGGGTGATAGTAGGACTTCCCCCTTTCTAATCATCCTTTACTTTACCCTTCTCCAGTTTAATTTCTACTGCTTGAAAACTGATTTTTATATGAGGGCAGAAGAGTAGTAGTGATAGTCGTGAACGTCTTCGAAAAAGCGCTCGGGTACTGCCGACTGAGTGAAACCCACGTGTTCCATCTGCAGTACATTATGCATGCAGCTAATTATTTTCTAAAGTACTATTCCACGGCCTCCAATAAAGAGGCCAAAGTCCAAGTCACTTCTAGACTTTTAAAATTATCTACATTGATTACACAGATAATGGATTTCCGTATTTTTTACAGTTTTTTGTTCTAATTCTAATAATATTATGTTGATTGTTATGTTGCGTAGAGGATATCCTGGCGAACAATATCCAATGACATGTGGGAGAGTTTCAATTTTCAGTTTCATACTCAGTACACCTTTTTATTAGCAAAAACACTTGCTACCATATCGAAGCTATCCTGGAACCTTAAATATACTAAGCATGAGTAGTGCACTTGCAACGGAACATGTGTTGTATAATCCTACACTACGCTAGAACCTCTTCTCTAATTGATGCAACATTATTGATGATGATCTTTAATTTATGGCGTGGTATCTCGGTGTCTGCTTGAAAAGACAAATGATATTTAATTCATTATTAGAAGAGAACACCATTTATCAAATTCTTTTTCCTTAGATGATTATAATTTTGTATCTATCTTTTCATGTCTAAATTTGATTGATTTATTTATTTGTGCAACCTAAATAAAATAACGTTAATATGTCTGCAACTACAAATTACAATGAAAATGTAGGTGCTGATTTTAATGAAAGTATCAAGAATCAGGCGTATATTTTGATACTCAAAGAAAAGGAATTAGCAATTAAAATTCTAATTCATAAATAATTTATCTGATGCTCTGCTACTGTACATTATTTATCAATAAAAAATTATTTGAAAAGCTGCTAACCTTTCGCCTTTTGGATTTTTTAAAGCGAAATATGATTACGGGTCATCTTTTCCCAGAGCACCTGTCATCATCAGCCGTAAACTTTATGCGAAACCCCCACTCTCTCTCGTCATCAGCCGTCAACTCTATGTGAATCCCCACCCTCTCTCAATGTTGGCGTAATTAATTAGTTATTGCTTACTTTACTACTTATACTTTATAATACTACGTAGAATACGTTCTACGTACCTTACCTTTTTTATAGTAAAATGTCGTAAGTTTACTATAACATTATACGAAGTCTAACTTGAATAAAAGTACATAATAATGGTGAAGGTATCATTCACAACTGACGTACAGTTTATTAAGGTGCCAATCGTTTATTGTCTTCTTAAGGCCGAACTTGCGAGACCTTCATGCACATCACTAACCAGTCTGTCTGTGAATTTGTCCCACATCGAAAGTTCGGCCTTACTGATTTCGTTTTGTAAAAAGGGGTTTATTCGTTAATCTGTACATGGGAAAACACCTCAACTTTGCGGGTCAAAATCTGTTTACTGACTGGAAGTGAGTACTATAGAGAATTGCCTGGGCGCACTTTTTGATGCCCCTACCCGCCCATGATCACCATGCGTTTTGCCCATGGGCACCTTTGGATAATCTACCTCCGCCCATGGGCATTGGTGGGCGTTGGTAGTGTTTTGTGTTGATGACTGATGAATTGTAAGGTGAATTAAATTAAAATATAAAATCTACAAAATCAGATAACAAAGAGCGCAGCATTCAGTATGCTGACAAGAGAGGAGACAAAAGAACTAAACAAATACTATCACTAAGATTCCACGCACAACTGTCGAAAAAATGTCAACTTATAGAAGGAAAACTTGTAAACTTATTCTAAGAATAAATTTTTCTTCTATAAGTTGACATTTTTTGACAAAATTAAATAAAACATTATGATAGAACATAATTTTAGCTTCAAATCGTCCTTTGAAAATTTGCAATTCGACTTTCCATTCCAGAGAAATCGTCAAACAGGTCATAAAACTAAGCTCTTGCTCCCGGGTACTCTTAAGGCCGAACGTGTAGATCTTTGTGCGAATGACCAACAGTCTGTCTGCACGCTGACTGACTAACTTTTTGTCCAGAACACTATCAACGCTCTACAACATCAAATATTATGTGGCCTCCAAGTTCGGTCTTACTGATATCCTATCTTTAGGTTAGGTATATTAATATTGTAGTCACGATTCACGAAAGACTCCTTGCATAAAATGTTGCTTTGTCACACATTCTTACACACACACACACACACAATCTACACACTGTGACGTCACTCATGTAATTTTCAGACTATCCACTATACTATACCAACAAACTACTGCTAAACGAGGCTACGACGAACGAGACTACTACTCTTCGTATGTTTAGACTTTAGACCATCTTAAACCTTCATGATTAACCAATACCTCTTCTTAATAATAATACATCTCTGTAGAAGGAACCTAATTATAATAATCTATAATAAAAAAATATGCAATTCTTTAAAACTCTTGTTCTTCCTATTAGTTTTGGTAGCATCAGTTGCATGTTGCATTCGCATTTAGGATCGCCAGAGCTGGGCCAAATACTTTTGCTCAAAATACAAAATACAAAATACAAAATACAATTCCT
>JABASD010000666.1:0-63115 GCA_019776165.1 Pogonognathellus flavescens | reverse complement strand
ACAGACCAAATGCATTTTACATACTACACACATTACAATTTCTATAGTAAATACTTTACATGCATATCATTTCTAAATTAATCTTAAATTACAGAACAATCTTGTTTCTCAAAAAGAGGCTGTTCTGTTTAGTGTATTAAATAACCAGCACGGCATGTAATACACTTTATTGACCATGATCACTATTATTACCATCCTTCATGAGCATGCATGAATTACATAGGTATACAGACTCTAGCTAAAATGAATTGCATGGTGTTTATAAAGTTTTAGCTCTAGGACAGCATAGAAAATTGACATAGGTATATTAAGTATGCATAGCAGAAATTGTTATTTTAAGTAGGTCCCTTAATTTAATGCTTTTGGCTATAAACTCACTTTGACTCAAATCGTTCAGTAGCGTGACTTTTGGTTAATCGAATCCTCACTGCATTTTCGCCAAGTCATAACATTTCCATTTAATAAACGCACCACTCTGTCTGGTATTCGTGGTATACCACATTATGTGAAACTGTCTGAATCATATTTTATCTCACGCAAAGACGTAAGTAGGGAACAGTAGGTAGGCACTAGGCAGTATACACCTCCAAAATATCAAAACAAATCATAAAATAGATAAGCTTTACAATCTCATTAAATCTATGCGAACTTGAGGGCAATAAATCTGATTACTTTGGGAATAATCCTCAATACTGTTACATTACAGCCTAATCCGTTACAGCATTATCGTAATGTAATATTTAATATTAGTTTTTATATTGTAATAATTTTTTACATGGCTAATACAGTCATTTAGGCAATATTTTTTACATGAAGCATTTTACCAAGCTAGTTTCCAATGTAAATTGCATAACACTTTACGTACTCATCGTAATGCAATATTTAATTTAATATCCATAGCAGAAGCACATTTAGACACAGGCTATGGCTATTGTATATAAATGAAAAACTTTCTTTGATAACTACCAATACCTAAGAAGAATACCATAAACTATTCATCATTATTATCACGAGGGAATTTGTTACCATTACCATCAATCATTAATACATTTTTCCATACGAATTGCATTAACCGTCCATGGAGAGAATTGGACGCAGAGAATGGCTGAACTGAATTTTGAGTGAAGAGAAAAATGATAAGATGATGTATGCGTAAAAAAAATGGATCGTAAAATTATATCTTCTTTATCTTACTAATATCTGCAGTATTAGTGATAGGTAGGTAATAAGTGCCTAGTATGTCATACGCATGCATCACATCGATGGGGAGAAGATGGTTTTATGATTTCGTCCGATAAAAGTTACCTACCATGTATTTACCTATATACTTTACTACGAACTACATTTCTTATGCTTATCTCATTTCACACATTATTTTTTTAATGTAAAAAAGACATGGAATTTGGCCTGATTTCTAACAAGACTTTTTATGGTTCACCACATCGCACAAGCTGTCTTTATCATATACTAATATAATATAACAGAATAGAATCATATAACAATAATGATTTTCATGATATGAAGTTTTATTCACTTCCAAAGTACTGCACGACTAAAGATACAAATATTTATTATTGAATGAACAGTTTCAGAGGTTGAGACGGAGCAGACCAGTAAGTTGTTTTGTTGTAGGCATTGAATGAGTTAAAGCAAATTCTCTAAGTCTAGTAAGTAGGTTTACCTCATCAAACTAACCACACATTACTTTTACGGATACTCCTCCAGCGAATAAACTTGTTCACTGTGTATTATCTACTACTTATTATGCAATATCCTATTTATACACGGTATTTTTATGTTATAATGTATTACGTATACAGAGACAAGCTCTGTACACGTTCATTGTGTTCATGACATGAATACATTTTAGTCTACCACATACATAACATTCACATAACACAGCTCGTTATGGCTATCTTACACAAGATGCCTAGCGTGTGCAGTGCACAGCTCCACTGACTGAATGCCACAAGCCAGATTTAAAAATGCAAATTGAGTCTCGTGTGGTTACATTATGTTGAATAGTGTTCCCGCACGTTAAGCTCAGGAGTTTATTTAAATTGCAACTAGTAAAGGAGAAAATGAACTCTTAAGACTAATCTCTCATGAGTTAATGCAACAAGAGCGCTTTCGGATATGCATTTTTTTAAAAAGTTGGGCAAATGTTGCCTACATGGAACAGCAACAGAGAGAACATAAATCATTTGTATTCATTCTCACAGCAAGACTGTTAATGTCAGAGCAAAGAGCCTTTTCTATCCAACCATCCCACCCACTCCATCAATATGAAATTACTCTAATAGACCTGCTTTCTTCCACACTTACTTCATCTGTTTCACAAACTTCTATGTGCTCGCCTTTGCACTTGCACGGAATAGTTTTTGTGTAAAGCTTAACATTTCTTTCTAACATAACAGCAAAACTCATTCAACATAATATACTAGAACAAGCAGAAGATATTACTTTTTCCAACAAAAAATGCTAGTAAAAAGAGAGATTGAGATTGTTTTAGGTGTTGGTCTGCATGCACATGATGATTTGATGATATAGCTTTGGCATGACTATGACACGCTTTGGCTCTCGCTATAGGTCACATCACGTCGACGGCCTGGACCTTTAGCCCTAGCCTCCTGCTCTAGTTTCAGTAACAACAATACCAATACATCATAACAACATGTCATCCTAATTATGAACAATGAGCAACAAAGGAGATAAACGATACAATATAAACTTTAACTTTAACATTTAACAACTCCGTCCTCCATACCTACATCATTGATTGCATATTGCATTGTGTTGCCGGTAGTGCCGTAGCACTAAATTACACACTCTATACAAAATTCATAGAACATTGCCGTACGAGCATCCTTGATTCGCAACACAGTGCACAATTCCCATTGTAAACCTTGTGAAGTTTTAAGCTTGTCCTGAAAATCACTAGAAAAGGATTACATTGGAATTTCACGACGACGGCGGAGGCCTTAACAACTTCACACTCCAAAACGAAACTAAAGGAAAATCATAAAGGAATGAATGAAGATGCATACCTAATCATATCTCATATCATACACTACTCTACTACGTGCAACAAGTAGACCATTTTCAAAAGGTAATATACTAGTGGCAACTCCACAGTTCATTTAAAATCGTGAGTAGGGAAAATGTAAAGGGAATTTGAAACTAATTTGATATCTGCAGGATCTGTACATATTTTGCTGAGCTGTTTATATATACTCGCAACAAAAAGGCGTGAATACTTTGCCCGAGTAGGAAACAAGAACATCATTAAAATTAGATTCGATTCTCCGTAGTCCTTTCTTCACTAGCTACAAACACAAGGACTTGAATTAGAGTCTGTGTCTGTAAGTGATAATAATAGCAGGCAGAGCGCAAAATAATTTGCCATGCCCTCACTCGACTGTGTAAAGTAAAAAGTGCCGAAACCGAAGTGAAGCTACAATGTACAAGCGCAAAGCACTAACGTACCTATGCAACATATTATTTTACAAAATTATCCCATTGTATTGTTTTGCTCTAGTTTTATAATTCGTCGAGTGAAATTGCTTTTGACATGGAATACCAAGTACAGTCGAGTGGAGTGACCGACATAAATAGCTGAGTGGACGCCTGGACTATGTTCCGACTGACAAAGCAATTTTATACACAATACCACATACAGCACACAATGCATCTATGCAATAATGCAATTCAACTTCGTAAAAGCAAAAATGGAATAACACATGGCATGAAATTGTATCTTACTATGCATCGAAACGTAGTAGTTATAAAAATATAGAATGAAAATGAAGCTTATACATGTATTATTATGCCAGGTGAAGAGAATGACTTGGTTCATTTCATTACCCTTCCTTTCTCTTTCATATCATTTAATGCATTGAATAACTAAATTGAATTAATTATATGCCACTTCACAGTCGAATTACAGATCCCTACACACATACAACGTAGAAAACAGAGACGGCTCGGCTCCTGCTTCACACAGACAAACAAAACAAGCCAAAAGCCAACCGTAGGAAACTTCAGTCAATATTGATTATCATTTTGACTTGCCATGACGTACGTATATTCTTCATACAGATGTAACTATATCATATGAATGTGAATGAGTGCTACACATAAAATTAGAACTGACAACTCAAATTTATATTTCTGTATGTACTTCTCTTTTACTGCTGGGTTACAAAGGTAAATGTAAATACGTTCTAAATAAAGCTTCGTATGAACATCGCAATAGGATATGCTCCAAACAGTACGCGCTTTAGATGTAGATTGAATAACCATAAATCAATTTATTTTCAGTTTCCTCTCTCTCCGCTTGCCACGAAGCAAATGAGTTTATGACAGTCAATAGGCTTCCGGTACTGAACTGACTGAAATGAGAGACTGAAACTTCTGAAACTATTTGCAGACTTCCAAATTCAAAAAGAATAGATCACCAGAGCAAAAGCACATACAGTAAAGTAACACTTTCATATCATAAAAATGTTACATTCACCTTTTACAATTGTACAATTTACAGCTCAGAATAGGCAACATTCACATGTTGAAGAATACATATTACATATCTGTAGGTACCTTAAACTTTCTTGTTGCTGAAGTTATAACTACAGACACAGTCTAGGTTCGGGTGTATGTACAGTACAATACCTTCTAACTACATGTCTATGGGTCTTTCACAATATTACTACAACAATTCAGTAGGAAAGTATTCAGGTACAATCAAATTACCAAGGTACATAGAGAGGAGTCTGAAAAGACTCTTGACTTTGTTATCTCCTACTCCAATACACCACTACAGTCACTATTCAATCTCCAGAATCAACATTAATCGTGTGCCTCCGTCTCTTCTGCTAAACCTGCACTTCAGTCAACTGTCTTCTTCCATTACACTCTGGATTTCGAATACAAATGTACCTTTTAATGCATCACCTTTAACTATCTATATGTATATTTCGGCCCTGACTTATTTCAACATTATTATACATACAAATATTTACATAATTACTACATATGCCTACCAACTTACGTCAATGTCTTGGTACTTCACGTGGCAGTCGTATATTTATTAGCATAATTGAATACAAACATTAGTGAGATCCATCCATATCCATACGAACCAGTGCGATCTAGAATAAGCAGACTATAAAGGCATCTGCTGACCTGGGTGTATTGTTCTTATTGCGCAAGCTAATCTACTTACTACCTTACTTCACATAAAATCTCGATGCTAACTCTTATTTATTATTCACATCTTCTATAGATTTTCTTAACAAGACATGTACAGGGAGACTTCCATCGTAGATTACACCGTCCTGCCATCAGCATCAGCTCTATACCTTTAACTTGATCACGAGACGACCCATGCAGTCAAGTTTAATAAATGTAGAGCCCATATAGGCAAGTTAACCAAATTAGGATGACAAGACGACATAATATTAAATGCTAATTCTCCAGCGGAATAATATATGCATGGCATTTTATCCATGGCAGAGCAACGTAGGAGAATCCGTGAAAGTAAACAGAGTAAGCTACTCTAAATGACAGAGAGAAAACAGAAGACCACATTACACATGCAACGAGATTTGCCTGCCAGTGCCAATAAGACTATTATTCTGTGTTTCTTGCTTTGTGTGAGACTATGGTGCTACGTGTTGGCGAATACGAGGACTCTGACACACCACGGGGTACAATACCATTTGACAAACATACCTCGCTCAAATGAGACAACCCATTGAGCTTCCAGTTATCTTAGACTGTACGCAATGTAATGCAGTTTACTCCATTCTTCTTCTCTTTTCGTCGTCTGCTCAAGGCCCAGCTTACCATTCGAATCTCATTCCATCACTGACAAACACATTCGCAAATGCAAACCCAACTGCCACTAACAACATACAAACACATATTTTTTACTCTGCTTGTTCTACTCCACGGCTTTCTCTGTCCAATGCTCACCATGAGCTACAACTTACTACTACACACGCCATTCCTTCCTTATTGCCAATTGTGCCATTACATATTCCTCTCTGGTAGCAAAAGTACAGTAATTCAGTGTACTTCCAGTATTCGCACTGCGTCTCAAAGTTAGAGAAAAGTTTAATGCTTCGTTTGTAGCACTCTACACGTATAAAGCGAATAAGAGTCCACGTCAACGCACTAACAACTACAACTACACACTTTTGCTTTCATCCTATCGTATCCCTATTATAGAGAACTGTATATATTCACTCAGTCAGTATTGTTACGTACATTTACTATTCTCTGGCACTCAACTGGAACTGACAATGAGTAAAAGGTACTGTGTAGCATTTTATTATTCCAGAAGAAGTCAGTAGCCTTCTAACGCTTATACAGCAGTTGAACTGACAAGACCCAGCAAATTATAATTGTCTACTCTAACACTGTAAGGCTAGACTTAATAACGACTTCTGAATCTACTACTACTGCACTACTCCACTACTCTCCTTCCTCTTCGCTCTCATCAGTATCAGTCAGTTTCTCTCTTCTCTCTGATATCATGCATGAGAGAATTTATTCGGAATACTCTTACCAAGCGTGGAACATGCTTCTTCCATCCTTTTCTCTCCAGCCAAACTAACCCGACAACTAAAACTAATGTAAAAGAGCAGTCATCATCATCTCCATCTCATTCTCTCTTCCATTCTAGTTCGCAGCAATAGCAAATAAATTATTTTCTCATTTCCTGTCCACACTCCAATTCATTCCTCTACGTTAGAGAGACTAGAGCCCAAGTCACTAGATTATACGCAGCGTCTAAAGAAACGTTCAGCACCACACTTTCATTTTATAGTACACAGATAAAGCATAAAAGATGTTAATGCTCACAGTCACATTACCGAGGAAGATCACGACTATCTGCTACACTTACTACACTCAAATATACTTAGTACCTACATTAATACCTTGCTATGCGCTCAGTAACTTATCCTTAGAGTTGTGTATTAACCTTTATACTACATAAATAAATGCCACGTTGAGTGGTTGCCAGTAAAACTATTTCTGTTTATAGTTAGCATCTGAGAATAATAATATTATGTAATGTTATGTTCAGTTTCTATGTACAAGTTCAATGATCAAAAGGCGTTCCACAAAGTTTATGTGGACACTAACCCATGGATGCAGTAAATATACAAACAAAAATTATGTATGAAAAATCCAAGAGAGATACATACAATTCTTACATACGTAGTAAACCATAACAAGTAAATATACAAATACTAAACAAATACTACTTTATGCCTTTACAGTTCACAAAAAGCTATAAATACACAAACATCAGGAAAGACTCATAGAGCAGGAATTCTCACGACGTGACACGATATTCTCAAATTGTGTTTTTCCCATCGTTATAGTTAGTTACTCTGCAGATTGTGAGTATAGTGCTGCATGTTAAATACAAGTTGTCGTAGTGTACCACTCAACACCACCCACCAAGCATGTCGCTAAAACCGAATAAAAATCCAGATAAAAAATGTCAACTAGAATTTTTTGCTTGCTTAACAGAAGAGCTGCAAACTAAAACGAATGTGGCTTTACGCACACAGGTTTCCTAACAAAACTTTTTTCCTCTTTACATAAGAAACAGATACAATCTTTGAATTAAAATAAACTCACTCTTAAGTGAAACGAAACTAAAATCCGATAAGTTTCTGGCAACCTGTAATGTTTCTAAACGCTTAGTACCTTTAAAACAGCTTAGTAAAGAACAAGCTATTATAATTTAAATTATCCATGAAACACATAAACGAAACTTTTACAGAGCAATTAAAGAGTCCCAAGTGACATTTCAAGCTTCAAGAGCGCAATCAAGAGGTGCACGGTTCACAATCAACGAGCCAGCATCAACAGATGGGATCAAAGAGAGACAAGTCGATAATTCAATATACAGATTTATCTCAAACGTGCAGATTCCAATATGCACTTTAACCCAGTCAAAATGGTTTCAGACTTTGTACATAATTCTGTAAAGCTTTAAAATGAATGTACACACGATGTAATGTACCGAATCTACCTATGCAATGCCAATTACTGAAATACCGGGTAAATACTCTGCAGCAGTTTTTTAAAGAGTTATTTCAGAATTGAAATAAAATTTATCTTTACCTCTATACTACAAAATACAAACCTATTTCTCACTTCACTTATCTTGCAACTTGTGCAATGGCATGTTTCAGGAGTTAAGTATAAACTAACTAAACTGACGAGCGATTTGCATTTACAGTGTTAACTGTGCGTGCCAAACAAAGCAATTTCTACAAAGAATTTTCATTGTGTGCAAACTTTTTAGCTAAACTTAAAATTAACGCAACCTGCGAACCAACATGTACAAAAAGATTTGATGCTACACATTGTGTTGGTTATTTCAGACCCATCATTTCGTAATTCAAATTCATGTACGCAGCGATGAACAATATTACTAGGCAAGTGGATAAAGGCACCTATAGGTTCGAAATTAGGATACAATTTAGTACTAGGTAGCCTGGTAGTCGATTAAAGTCAGAGTTTAATTCGATTTACATTCTATTCTCTAAGGAAATATTTAACAATCTAGGACGACTACACAATACATAATTAATTCTGGTGATTCAATTAATACTTCGGAGATGCCAACACTACAGATCTTTTCCTTTTTCCACACAACTGGCAACAACACATTTTGTACTTCTACAACAGTATACGCTACAGTCAACCCTTCCACTTATTTAGTTTCCTTATTAAAGGAAATCACGAGCTGGTAACAACTTACGCACCAGTGCACAGTAAATGACTGTAATTCAATTACGCCCTATTTGTATTTTCTCAACTGCTACTCACGCCCTACATGCCAATACAAATCTAAAATGCTACTCTTAGCTACGAAAAACACGCTCATATTAAATACCTACGAGTGTTGTTATGTGTTTACATTGTTATCAGGTGAACTTCTTGCTTTTCTGCTTGTTAGAAAACAGGAACTACTCACTCTTCCATACGCTAATAAATATTTTCTGTACAGTTTCTCTTTTTCCATGATACTTTTATCAGAAATCTTCCTAATCCTTGTAAAACACGTGTGTGTTTCTATACAGATCCTAGTACATAGCTACAATTTTTACGCCAACCCTGCCTTTGAAAAATGTCTACAATCTTGAGCCAGAGACTTCAGATTCGCACGCTGAAAAAAGCAACCTTGCATTCAACTATAAATGCTGCAGCACATAATATTATTATATACTGTACATACATATACTATATAAATAATACTCTCATTCCATCGAACTCAGAACGTTTCCCATCAAAAATATCACATCACAACAATCCGAGCAAAATCTGGCTTCTGAATTGTGTTATGGCTTCTGCTTCCTTTGACTGACTTTTCATAGCACATCGCTTCGCTAAATTGAAAAACGAAAGGCCAACTTTGGCCGAAACGCGGCAAGAATATAGCATTACATTTACTGTACATTCATACAAACATAAAAAGAAGGAAGTTTCAGCATGGCACCATGGTAGTATAAACTGATGAAAAGTGGTTCAATTACGACGGTTTCGTTCTGTCTAGCACACACAACACAAACCGAAGTTTTGCAGTGCGAGCACTCACTGGGCGAGCATCAAGCAAAACAATCACATTTTGTCTGAATTGTTTCATATTGTACTACCAAAAGAAACCACACCAAATCAATCCAAGCCACATAATTTCAAGACAAAGTCGACACAAAGAAATTTTAGCGAACCATTCAGAATAACAATAGGTACTATAATTTAACTTCTGTTGATACTACATCGAATCTCTTCCATTCTGTTGCTTTTTACAGTAGCCGCTACTATCTGTGCTATGCTTCGTCTGAATTTTTCAAAGTATATTTTATTTTCGACCTTAAGTTTAAGTTTACTTGCTAAATAGTAACGTGAAGACCAAGTTGTAATAGTAAAACGATTATTTTTGAGAACGTCATGGTAGACAAGATGACTGGCGTACATTGTTATTCTTATACGCTCCGCCACCCTTGAAATTCTAAAAAGATGCTCAACTCAATTCCCTTACTTAGCGTCTGTCTGTTGTGATTTTGGACCAAAAAGCTGTTCCCAAATGTCTTTTAATTGTAGCGAATGCAAAAACAACCTGGAAAATCTTTTGTGTGACATGACATGACAAACAATAACACGAAAACAAATGTAAGTAGGAGAAACACTACTTAAGTGCTGAACCAAAGAATTTTTCAAAATTTAATGTAACGTGACTATCGATTAGCTAGCACGTAGTGCACGGACATAAACATCTTTATGCACAGTATAATAATACTATTTTACAGTCTTTAATAACACATTCAAATGCAGGCATCATTTTAGTACGGTACATAAAGGTGCTTACATTTAGTATATATTATATGCAGTAAATAATACACATACCTTGTAAACGTCTTCATTTTCGCTTCAATCGCTTTGTGTCTTAGACAAATCCGGGTTAGGGCTGTTCCTATATCTTTTGTGGCACCTGAACAAAAACAAAATACAGATTGTTAGATACAAAGTAATTCAGCCACACCTTACATTCAGTTGTACATAAGTACACGCAAAACAGAAAAATTGACGTATAGAAGAATAGCACTTGAAGCAAAGCAAAGCAGCCTTGTGAGTGATTGTGACACATAATGTGATAATCCCTTGCCAAAACTAGAAAACTACAATTGGTATATTTGAACAATACTTCTACTTAACACGTAATCTTGTTCCATGAGAAGGTAAGGATTTGCTATGCACTACATCCATTCTATGTACCAAAAACACACATCCGATACTTAATAGGAGAGCATAAAGGGTGTTTCTTGTCTTAATCTTAATACCGTTCTTGGTTGGCATTTTTTGAGTTAGGTAGGCTAGACAGACTAGACACTAGACACAGCAGTTTTTTAAACCCACAATATTTCTACTTTAATTGTATTGTAATGTTAAATGTAATGAGCATCTTAATTGATGTAGACAACCATTATAGTAATATAAAGCAGATGATTTTTGCCAAATGTACAAGATATAAATTTTCATTCAGAAGCACATCTCTTAATGTCTCGCGAGCTTTTTGTTTGATATTACCTAACAAAAAATAGTTACAGCGTTATAGTAGCAAACAGCGAGTGCAAACATTTTTGTTCTTTATGCAGAGTCAACTGCACATGAAAGCAATAAAAACGTTTAAGATGCTGATTCCGTAACAGTTCTCAATGCATGAATGCAAAATACTTGGAAAGTAAATGCACTCGTTGAGTAACATTCATGAATACAAAGCCAAACTTTTCGCGATTTGTAAATAATGCATGATGCACTGAACCATTAGAATGGTTGTCAATTTTAATTAGGTGGTAAATTCATTGGCGCTGTTGGGACACCTCTTCCTTTGACATTAGGCAACTGCAACATTAAATTCTCAGCCGTGCTTTTGGGTCACGATTTTTATATCAGCCTTAGCCTTTTGTTCTGTCAAATAAATTTCAACATGCAGTTCAATTGAATAATGTATTAGGTTATAACATCATTGACTAATAATAATACCTATACGGAAAAACTCATAAAAGGGAAACCATTAAACATTTAATAAACAAGATCACGACAAAAGTCATCCTTTGTAGTTCGCAGTGGTCATACTCTCTAATATCGATCTCATCAAATGTTCAGTAGATCACATTTTTGGTACTGCAGTAGTCCGCGTTGAAACGAAGCCATGTTTCAAAGAAACTACTACACTACATGCCTTATTACCATTACTAAACTTTTACACGTGCCAGCAATGTAATAAAACATCCTTATTTTCTCATGCTCTAAGATGCCATAAATCAAGCGACCCGGAGCAATCATGGAAACATGTTTGAGGATTACACACAGACGTCTGTCTACCCAACGCTAATAGTTCAGTTTTACAAACCACCTCTTCTCCAGTAAAAGTCAATGTGCGCCGTCTTCTTTCTCAACAAGACAAGTTCCCAATCGTGAGGTCAGCAGCACCAATTTCATACAAAAAGATTTCTACACTCAGCTACTGCTTGTATTGCATTGCATTGCAATGATTCAAACAACGCACACAGTTAGAATGGTAAAACATTGAAAGTCATCCTGTGGTTTTCTCTCCGGTGTCACCCGCCTGGGTATTAGCCTCAATGTGTTCACTTCAGTGGCTCTCATGAAACAACCAAAACGTATTATCTACTTGCTGTCCCTACCTATTCTCATAAAGACAAAACATATGTAGTACTTGTACATATCAGAGTTCGGAATATTTGATTTTGTTCAGCCAAGCCATAAGAGAAGAGTCAGAATCAGATATCAAACAGAAGAAGCCGTTTTGGACATCATCGACATACGTACAAAATGACTGCAAGCGAAAAAGAATCATGACAAGTAAAGCCACTTTGCAATCATGATGGTACTGCTTGCAGCATTCGTCCTACAGACGAGAATTTAATACGAGATGCTAAGCAATGATTTGCCATTTCCTTTATATACGTTTAGGAAAGTCAAGTAAAAAAGACCTCGGGAGACGTAACATGGTTATCGGTATTCCGGCAAGAAGGCAATAGCATGATTCCATCCATACTGACTGTGAGATAACAGAAGAAGGCAGCAAATATAAATCCACTCAAAATAAATAAGCTCCAGTCCACTCTAACACTGTTTATCTCGGACTAACTCCAAAAATAACTCTTCAATAACTCGACTCGTATTTTTGATGTTGTTGTAGTAAGACTTGATCTAAGGGTTTCAGTGTGTGTGGGCACAAAATCTTCTTCCCTGTGGATTTCAGACTATATACTCCGTGTCAAATCGAACAGAAGCAGAATATTGGTAGACTCTCTGACGGGAGTTGTGTGAGTGGTGAAGCAGAATCGAATTGAATTTGATGAGACTCGCTTTGACTGGCACGGAGGGATTTCGCTATTAGCACGCGAAAGTGCTATTTGATTGAATTTTGATTTAATATTGCATATTTAACCCCTGTCATGTCGTGTCTGTATAATATAATATTAATACTACATTCCTACATGCCGTTTTCCCACGATACTGCACACTCCTCCATTCATGTGAACAGAAAAAAGGCGAAGGCAAATAAATGGATTTACCCAATATCCGTAGCTATCATAAACAACTTATAGTTATTATGTACACTAAAAACTTCGAGCCTAAAATACCGTTTCACGATCGTCACATTTCCATAGCGGATTTCATGATTAGGCAGCAAATGACATGACGGAAGAAAAAATATCGAATTTTATACAATTTCTTCACATTCGTTCGTTCTTAGTTCGTGCCATCTTATCGCTCACATCAATCTGTTTTCTCTTTCCATCGAAATTCTATATAAAGTTTTTTATATACTGCCACTGCTAATAATAGACTACTTGCCTATCATTCCATCTATAAATGTTCCACTCTGGCAATAAAAAGAGATGACAAAAAATTATTACCATTATCACATGCATCACTAACAATGATGAATTTTATTAGCATCAACGTTACTTGAGGATTTGTGTCAAGTCGTCATTTGAATCAGCCAGAACATCATAATTCATTAAAACATTAAAAAAACTAATGTTAAGTCATAATTCTAACTTATTCATTGAAGCAGTGAGTGAGTGAGTCTCGAAAACGCAAGTTAGTATGTAGCAAGTATATAGGTCAATCGAACACACTCTCCTTAGTCCTTACATTGCAATTTTATGCACACAGTATATATACGCATTTCGTTTTATCATAATTTGTCACTCTCACTG
This sequence comes from Pogonognathellus flavescens, assembly GCA_019776165.1. Lineage (NCBI taxonomy): Eukaryota > Metazoa > Arthropoda > Collembola > Entomobryomorpha > Tomoceridae > Pogonognathellus > Pogonognathellus flavescens. Next base: position 49,334 of record JABASD010000666.1, on the reverse strand, counting down.
TTGGTATTAGCGTTAATATGTTGACACATTCACAAGTAAGAGAAGAAAAGACAGCACAAAGCTGATAGAGAGATGAAAAGAGAGAGAATTAATGACATCAGTCGAAATAGGACAGTACATTAACTTTTAGAGAAATCTAACATTTCATATTTTACATTTAGCAAGGCAATTTCTTGATGTCACGGCCGTTCATGTGGCACATTATTTTATTTTTACGATTCCATGTCCAACTGAACAATACAAAAGTTAAGTCTGACTGAATTCATTCAGCTTTCAACAATAAAACCATCTTTACAGAGAACTATTATGTACGTTTACGTTTATGATACCCTGTCGTGAATGTGTTATATACGAAGGTGATATCTCCAACATAATCAACGCAACAATAATTTAAGATTTCCCAACAAGATTTTTTTTTGCTAGAGCTGGCTTATTACTACAGTCATAAAGTCAAATTATGCTCTAATTTATGCACGCTTTTTGCTCAGCTTTCACCAAAAGGCTATCTAATAATAATACTGCGTAGTAACAACGTACGTACGTAGTAATAGTAGTAAAATACTTTTCATGAATCAAATTACTACTACATGCATAATCACAGGAGATAACAGATATGCCCATTGAGCCCATGTCTTGCCTCGCATCAAACCTCTCTCACAGTCACTTCTCTCCGATTCACATTTCAGAGATTACACAGAACGCAAAGGCAATTAATGTTACAGGAATACCAGAGAGAGGAAAACTTACAGTCAGTGAAGATCTCATTATTATAAGCTATGAGTCTATTTCTGAGCCTTTAGGCAAGACAGTCTATTGGGCCAGCATCGTCGTACTCGTATTCCTCTCAGGAGCATAGAGAAGTTTAATTGCTCTAATTTGCTACTTTCCTGTAGATGAATGATCCTATTATATTTTGCTCTGTAATTCCTTCCTCTAAGGTAAAGAATTTTCGTGAACCATTTTAAAACTCGTCAAACTAACATAACAAATTTAAGACAAAGTATAGCATTGTCAAAACTAGCGAGTCAAGAAGTTCACCTTTAAACTTTAACTGGTCTTACACATGGAGAGTATATGTATTTATGATCAAAGATCTACTATGTATCCCGTGATCAATATTCCGACGAACTCAGTAAGCATTACTCATTGTCATAATATTATAGCTATTCATAGTTATACATAACCCTTACATCGTGTCAAACGTCAACCAAGTAAAACTGTATGAAAAATGTCGACACATTATGTCTACTGAATTTATTGTCAGATAGTCACACTGGTGATATCCATCACAAATATTAATAATAGCAGAATACTGCATGCATATAAATATATAAATTCTTGACTAATACTGAATACTTCGTCATATTATTATGTTATGTTCAGATCACGCACATTTTCCCGTTCCGTAGACAGGAAGTCATTATTGCTCATGGAGAAGAAAGAAATGTCATTTTTCTTCATCCCAATCGAATTACATTCCCCGGCTGAGTATAAAGCATCCCTGTACGATGATACTGACACGAGTTTAGGCACAAATTCTAAGCTTGTATAGCACTCGTAATATTATATCTTGAGATTTCATGGTAGACTGCACCAAAGGATTCACATAAAAGATAAGTGCTGCATTTCTTAAATTTTCTCTCTGCAAGTCTAATTATTAATTAATAATTTAATTACTAAATAAGTGCATGAACAAACAGATAGTGATAATAATCGTTCTCTTTGATTAATGCAACAATATTAGTAAAGCTATTTTTAGAATAGGTAGCAAGAGCAAGGCTAATAAAATACAGTTGTCTACAGTCTACTAAATGTATTTAATAATCTGACTGAGTGTGTACATTACACGGAGTACGGATGCAGATATCCTGCAGTTTATTCGCTTCCGCTAACGTGCACGTGCAGTGGATATAGTCTCAGAAGCATGCTACAGAAACTAATATAACTGAAAAGCTCTTTTTCTGAAATCCGCGAATGATTCTAACACATTAGTGAAGGGAATGGAAATCTCCACGGGGAAGGAAGAGGAAATGTAAGCTTTCGCACCAAGAAAACTTTTGCAGAGTACACAGTATCAGGATATTGCACGTTGAGTGGAGTATACAAAGCACATCAATAGCTCCATAACATAACAACACAAAACTAAAGAAAAGAGAGATGCGATACAGTTAATGTGAAGAAATGAAGACGACTGGTTGAAAGTAAAAGTGTATCACTTCACGTTTATAGAAGTCTAAGAAGGAGAAGAGCTGTGTAGAACTAAAAATAGGATTAGTTAGTAGATCTTTTCTGAACGCACTAGAATTTACTAGTTTTTCTTCTGCTCTCTCAACCCCTTTCCTCCTTTTTATTCTGCAAGTAAACTTAAAATAATGGCTGGGCGTGCATGTGGATCTGCAGTGAATGCAAAATGGCTATGTGCAACCAAGCGTTTCCAACAATTCCACTAAAAACTCAACTGATCTTGCTTTAAATTGACTTGAGTTCGGTTGGAAACGATACATAATGTTTGACTTTTTCTTGTAGTAAGCTTCCTAGTTTAGGTCGAGTTTCGTTATTTCAGTTAATGTAATTGTATATATATAAAGTAGTATGAGAAAGATACACACATAATACACTCACACATACGCAGTTCAGTTCCTGCTGCAAGGAAGAAGAGCTCGTGTTCCGTGCGATTGCATTAATGGCAATTTAATAGCCACATCTTCCCATCCAAATGATCATTGAGCCAAATCCCAAGCATTACATAAAACTTGCCTCATAGATACAACTTACAACTAAACACAGCAGTCCCAATTTCGCCAGAAAAGCCCTAGTTGGTAGCAGACTGAATTCTATTTACGCTCCACAGTTCTTCAGTTTAGCTTTAAATATCCTTTCCAATGAGCATTATATACACAATCACATCCAAACGGCCAGATTTCTTTGAAGAAGCTTTTCTTACAAACATTTTATTTCACCAAATGAAACCAACATGTAAGTCGCAATACGTTCTCGTCACTAAAAACTATTTTATAGACTAACATGAGAAAATAGTGATACAGATATATATTGTATTATTCCTTCGATCGTATACAATTCTCCATTTCTACACCGACATTCGCAAAGCTCACATATCTAATGCAACAGAAGAAGAAGATCGAACTTGTGCAAAGTGCAATAATGCTGTGTACAATCCTTTCCTATTTTATTCTAAATCCTTTCTGCAACGTAAATACGAACAGACATAAATCCATTTCGTTTCCCCGCTATCCATAAAATACAGTTATCCTTCGCGTGCACAGTCTATTTCTACGATTGCTTTTTTACTTATTCTTGTTGTAAGTATTTGTAGTTCCTAGTGGACACTCCCGGTCGTTGGTAGAGCATCAAAGAAAGGCTTTGCTTAACCTTCAAACCCATTGCAAATAAAAGCACCTATAGGGTTTGCGTATACGCAGTTTACTCTTTGAAAAAGTAAACTGTCATAAAAAGTAAACTGTTACGTGACAGGTCATTTGTAGAATTTTGAAATACAACATGACAATGTCATCATAAAAGAAAGATAACATGAAGATGCTATTATTAGTGACTGTATACTTAAAGGTACGTATATGCTGTCTATTTTTCTTGAAGTATCTTGAGCGAAGTCCTGAGGAAGCGTACATGAGACAGGGAGATACATTGAGCACCCACATAGTTTGAAACTTGAAGCCAAGTGTTTACTACCGTAACGACAAAAAGTACAAAACAAACCATCCTGGAGAGATACTCGACCGAAAAAATGAAAATGCAGCATTCCTATTTACTCCAGCTACAAATACCTAAGCAAGGATCAGGATTTTATTACTCAAAATGACAATGACACAACGAGTTCGAAAAACGAAAACTAAACTTTGTCTGAAACAGATATAAAATAACAAGAAGCGAAGGCATACCTCAGACCATGCTGTACGTAACAGACAGTTAATAAAGCTGTTGCAAAGCAATATACTGCTGTCCAAGATCACGCCGAGTCTGAAGTCAGCCCTAGAAGAACCATAAACTTGTCAAAAAACTATCACACTTATAGAAAGGCAAAAGTCATGAGAACAAATGCCGATAAAGGGGCAAAGTTTCTCTTTCCATTCTCACACAGCAAAAGATAAATATTTGACACGGAGATTCAGATAAAATCTTTGATTTCTAAACATGAGCAGCGGACAGTGATTCAAGTTAGGGCCAGGCAGGACAGTTTCTCTCGAACGACCACTCTCTCACTGTAAAAATTTAAACCGCTTTATTTTTGAGCAAAGCACGACAAAAGGAGAACGTGTACGTGTACGCTAAAGAACGATACCAAAATCTCATCTTCATCCTTTCCTGCAAGATAACTCAACTGTATTCAAGTTGCTTAGCACAAGATCCGTAGACAAAAACAGAGGACTAGAGGGGAAAGCTATCTGTGCCATTTAAGCGATAGAGTCATTCTATTCTCGTCTCTTTAAGATATTCTAAGGAAGGACAAGTTCACCAGAGCATAAGATGGGAAATTTATCGTTTCATACGTCTCTTTCTTACCTATCTACGCAGTCACCAGTCGAGTCACTGCTTTACTTTACTCTGTGCATTTCCTTGTCTCACCCAAAAACTCTTTTGTACACAAACCAAACCCCACCTACTCATTCTCTTCCTTATGCATATACATACCCTTCCTTACCCTCTCTAAAATACACCCCGCTCTCACTTTACTCAGCACAGACACACCATGGGATCCGAATTTCGTGCAAATGCCCATAACAACGCCCGCTCTTCGATCTATCGTAATTCGTAACTCTCCTACTCTCAACACAAAGGGTTTCTTCTGCAGCAACTTTTCCTAGGTATATCTATTCAAGCCTGAGAATTCGTGCACACGTATGGAACACAACTAACTTTGAACAAATCGTAAAAGTACTCTTTGCAAAAGAGCTTTCACTACTATCACCAATAAAGAGACTCTGTCAAAGTTGAACTCCACAATTTACACTGCACCCAAGACCCAAGTGCAACCACAGTACTGACAGTACAATAGTTATACTTTCTCGACATGTAATGTACGTGCAGTCAAACCACCACATCTCACATTCAATCCCATCCAGTTGAGTTTGTGGTGAAATGTCTTGAAAGATAGAGACAAGACAGCTGAGTCCACCATTCCAAACTCAAACAGCATGACGACAAAAGTGAAAACGATGTCGGCCATCACCATTTGCAGTCAGTCCACACTTTCTCTGCAAGCTGTATCTTTACATCATACAAAATATTATACTGTTGCCACAACACGAAAGCATTCCCAAACCCCACTGTGCTTACTACATCTTCTAGTTTCTTCATCGCGCTGAAACTTAATATTATTACAGTTGCTCATTGTCACTAATACGAATGAGAAAGCTTTGTCTCTGTCCATTGCCACTCTTCTGGGTCAAAATAGACCCAGAGATAAACTTAACTGTGCCTAATGGAAAACACTGCGTAAGCGCTTGGAGCTGCACACTACACGCAACTAGCGAAATCTTAAACCTACGCAATTTATCGTTGATACGTCTGTTACGCACGCACGTTTACTTTGTAAACGATTCTTACTTAATTCTTACAACAAATGGAAATATTATTATAAAGGTAAATTAATAAACTGGTATAAGTAGCATCGCTGAACATCTGTAACAAACTGTCCTAGCAAAATGAGTACAACTATAGTCTTAGTAAATTACACACATCGTAAGTACAACACCTTTGTATAAACAACAACTACCTAAGTGCAAATACCATAAGAAAAAGCGCTTTATAGATTTTCACAATTCTAATCCCTTTTCTGCAGAAACGTGGCAATCGTCACGTAACTTGAAAGCTGCATGACTCTATACACGACAACCCTAATGATATCCTATCAACGCATATCATTGTAGGAAAAAACAAAACAGGCAACCTGAAATGAGATCCCAAATGCATTACTTTTATATATATACTCTATATCCTCAACTTATATAATACATACACATTATATGTGTCAATGTAACATTATAGTGTGGGATATCAGTAAGTAACACCATAAAAATGTGATTCTTCATTTGAGTAGGATGCCTCAGAAGAGTAAGAAACACGAAAGGAAAAATGGTGGAAAAGTATCCAAAGTGGAGGAACGTGAATAAAAGCAAAAGCATCGTTAAGTACATGAAAGAACTGGCAAAATAGAGTGCACACATCAAATATCATGATACACAAAGGGAGTTCCATCAAAACATCGCACTGAGCATTGTGTTGGATCACATCACATCACATAGAATCACAGCCAATACAATAGTCGAGAAAAAGCATTCCGCCATACACAACGAGAACGACGTCATATGAGAACAGCTTCTCTAGTAAAACTTGGTAAAACCTTTAAAGCAAGGAAAATGCTTCTTTTCATCTTAAAACCGCACAGCAGCTCAAATCCTTCTTGCACAAAAAACTTAAGAATAAACTTCACAACAGGATTTGAGACTTCCAACCACCTTTATCTTCTTTAGCAACTTAAACCTGATGGTACTAGTACTAACTGAACCTGCAAAGCAAAACGCTGCATTGCACTGCAAAGAAAGAAGGAAACCAAAGAGCAGTATTCAATTTTGAACCATTTGTATTCCATGATCAAGGTAGACAATCATCGTCAAGCAAACCACATTCTAGTTACCTAAACACAAAAATCTAACTCAAACTCATCTTATATCTATGATGATGATCATAGGATGAGTTATAAATATATATCTCCCTGTTTTACTTCTCAAGCACGTAGTTCTGAAACCAGGAGAGGATTATGTTCAACATACGATAATACAGCATAACCCACATTATGCTATGTACTATGTGCACCATACATCTATAGTATATGTATCTCTAGTAATGGTGAACCGACAGACTGCAAAGATCGTGCAACGTATCGTTAGTTTATATATGTGCATTGAATTTTATCTTGAGTTTCTAAAGTAAGCAAGCATCTGTGTGCAAGTACAAGTCGTCGTAAGGTCTGACCTGTAACAAAAAGCCACCTGCACTTGCCGACACAGTTATAATAATATCAGGAAAGTGTACAAATAGTTACTAAACCGAAACGTCCTTCAACGAGTTTCAATGAGCGGAGTACCATAATGTTCAACAAGACAAGACATCCCTATAACACTTCCAAATCACCATGCACCACCAAGACTGCATACGACCTACTGACGTCGCTTATGTGAGTTTTGTAGCACTAGGTAAGCACTAAGTACCTAAATTACGTACACACATTAAGGATGTACCTCAGGCAATAACAACACAAGATAATTTTATCTCTACACATACAACTTTACTGTGCATTTCCAGCTAGGTATGTTGTGTGTGTGTATACATTTCCTAACTTCACTGCGCTAATGCTCTGGTCATAAACTGTAACAGCTAAAACACGACTTAAATAGGCGAGGTGCTTTTATTAAACTAATAGTGACATCACTATAAGACTTTATAATAATTAATGAGGTAAAACAGCCAAATGAATTCAACCAGAGGACCAGAGTGCAATTTTAATCTTTACGTACATTAACTTTGACACTGAAGTTGAAAACCAACACACAGAGGACAAACAGGACACTTAATGAAGCACACGACATGCCACTTACTTTTATTAGCTGAATATAGATTAAGAGTAATCAGATTCCCGAGTAAAAATGAAGTAGGTAATAGGTAATGTAACCTTCAAAATTTATCACATAACATTTTCAGCAACTTATGCCAGTCATTTACCATGAAGATAATTATAGATGGTTGTGGAGAAAATTTCACTAACATCTACAAGTAAAAAAATTTTCGCTTCGATTGTGACATATATTAAGATACGCAACTTATATAGATACGCACAAGTAAGCCTAAAGAACTTTAGTATAAGTTGTTGATGATAAGTATCGTGATAATATTATTTGTCGTAGTTGACGCCACATTGTCTTACCAAGAGAAATGTAGGCCTTGTTAAAGTAAGTCAACAAAATGGAGTGTACAGTTACCCATCTATAGTGAATGGGAATGTTTGTATTCTAAGAAAAAGAAATGCGTAATAGTTGGGTTGGTATATAAAATACTTATACTAGCAGAGAGCGTGATGTATAAAATTGTATGTAGGTAAATAATATAATACTACAATATTGCGTTTAAAATATTAATAATATTATGTATTATGCTCTATACACCTTGACTGGTATCTTGGCCTAGAAAGAAAAGATTTCTGTCTAAGGAGTCTTCAAGCCAACATTAGAATTATCGTTCATTTCCTTTGACAGGATGCTACAGCAAGGAAAAAAAATCGTCTTCAGCCCTCGAGCAAATCTTTTATATGCTGGGCGCAATTACATTTTACTCGAAAAGATAACGTCAGTTTGAGTTCGGTTGACATGAATACTGAGACAAACCATGCAGCGAGACTTAAGCATGTTTTAATGTTCCCATCATATATAAGGGTCTGTGTCTACACTAAAACGTGAATGCAAGTAATAACGCGTGTTCTGTAAAAACAAAAGATATGGCTGCGGCTGTATTTACTATTATAACTTCAATCTGTTTCAAAGTTTTGATAATTGAGGGCTGACACAAACAATTACATAAATATTATGATTTTCTGAACCAACCTTTACAGCAGTTATACATATTTTCTATACGCAAACTCATAAACAAGTCTCTATCACACACAACAGCTCTTTTATACAAACATCTTTAAAGCATTCATAAAACACAACGGTGGTATATAGAACAGAACTATGTATGTACGTTATTAAAAGATTCCCCTGACCTTTTAATCCTTTCTTATCAACTATATTTTTATAATGTTTTCAGAATGTATGCGCTTCTGTCTTCAATTGGCTACGTCCGGAAGAGTCGACAAGTATCACTACATTTACATGATTTATTCCAAATGGTAATTTTAAATCCACAGAGAACCATTTATAAAAACTTCCGCGACATCAACCAATGCTGAAATCTTCTCATACGTAAGTACATTCATATTACGAAAGCAGCGCATTTGCAAGTAGTTATGTTAGTCATAAAAACTACTTAATTTGCTACAAAATCTAATGTCATCGTTAATTAACCCTAGTTGACATAATAATTGACAATTACCCTCCGCCTTAGATAACCTTACTTAGCCAGTAAATATACAAAACGCAGTAAAAAATATTTATTATGGCAATATGCTTGGCACTGACAATGGCATTGCATATTGCATACTATACTCGTACTCATACCAAATTTTATAATTTCGCAATTTACAACACTCACAATAATAATAAAATCACCCTGCACCTGTATCATGTGAAACCAAACAAGCATAGCTTATCAAAATAAATATACAAACCAATAATACTGCAAATAACTCTTTTAATACATTATTGCACTCATTACTCAAGGCAGTAAGGCAGTGTACTATCGATACTACATATACAGAAGTCTCGGTATTATACTTAAAACATAACTGCAGCCGACTCATAAACAAAAACTTTAATTTGATCTGTTAAGTATTTCTTAGGTTGAAATTTCATTTCCCATTTCTTTTATTTGATGCAGTTCAGCTATGACAGCAGCAATGGCGATGAAATAAACAATAGTGCCATTAGTTAGGATTTATTCAGAAGAGATACTAGACTCTTCATTCTTTAGAGTTTCGAAGCATTTAAGCATTTCGAATACACCGATTCCTTGATATCTGACTGACTTTGTTCAATTGCGATTTACTTTGGATCGGCAATGTGTTAAATCTCTTGTTATTGTCCGATATTACGACTTCTTCTTAGCCATCTAAACACGTAAATTCAGTTTGTGAGTGGACTTTGAGAAGATAGCAAAAAGCAAGGCAAGAGGAAGAAGAATTGAAATCCTATTATGTTGCGTAGCCGTCACGTTACGTACACTAACACATGGATTATCGCCCAATAAAACCAGAATGATGGTCTCATTTGGTCTTCACATAGCAAGAACCGGAGCAACGTTCCCACAAACCACTCTAAGCACATCTCATCATATTATCAGCACCAAACCCATTACACTGAATACTTACTGTAACATAACAGCAAAAGACAACACACCATTGAATAGAACGCACAGTCTATGCCAAGGAAAAACATTTTACTGCACACACTGCTTGCACACAGCATTGCCTTGCATCTTCGGCTATTCTTCCAGTAATGCAATCTCAGCCATCATAAATAAATACTTAAGTATTACAGATAGCAAGTTTTCCTATCTAACCAAGGCAAGGCCCAATCTCCTCGTTGCCACTCGTCATGTTCAATGTCTTCGGCTTTATCCCTCCTCCTCGCATTTTATTCCACCCAAATAATATTACAGCTATACTGGCAATTCTTGATCGTTTCTAAGACTTTAATTCATGTTCTCTCTTTCTATGCAATGCCAGTTCATAAGATTCAAAAATAATCATGTTGAATGCATTTTATGATCAATTTTACTTAAGGCTAAATAACTACTTACAATTTTATGGATCACATTAAAATGGTTTTGGAAACATTAATGGCACATTTTTGTGTTAAGCCGCAGTTGAATTTCGACTGTTTTCTCTCACACCCCCGTAAAGATACAATTATCAAATAATTTATGTAAGTGACAGAGTAATTAGGAGCTTAATTGCTCAATTAGGTAATCACACCTGGCAGCAGACTTCTATCAAGCAATTTTGAGCCGATTTCCCCATTTAAGGCTTGAGTTGATAATTTGATAATTCCTGGCTTTTCTCGCATGGGTTTATAAATACAGTGATGATGGGGTGAACATCCTAAATACGGTCTATGCAGCAGAAAAATATCTAGACACACTGCAGTGAACTGACTTCTGTTTTATAATTTTTACCTACGTCCGCAGATGGTAACGAAAATTACAAGCAGCTTGAGGTTTTCACCAATAAGGTACGAGAAAGCTGAGCGTAGCCGCCGCAGCTGTGTGAAAGGTACTTTCTTGTAAGAAAAAATAAAATTCGGAGTGTACAGACAAAAAACCAATAATACACCTTCTAGTGTTGTTGTGTATGAACATTTTTTTCCTTTTTGCTATCAAAACTCACAACTTCTTGTCTTCAGTTTCACTTGCCAGAGCAAATGGAAACAATTCCTTGATTTGATAAAATAACACAATAGTGTAATGGTATTGATCAACTCTATACATTTGTATACATAGTGAAGTTTTCTAAAAACATGTATATAAGTCTAATAATAGTACGATTGTGTTAGTCAATGTGGTTGAGTTAGATAGAATTCTGGAAATCCGAATTAATATTTGATCTGTGTGGTAAGAAATGCATTTACTCCCCTTAAACCAACATTTCAGAGAAATACAAACAATTCTTAAGTACAATTTCTTTCGTGTTACAAAGTAAATATACATTCAGGTAGGAAGAGTAAGACTAGGGTCGGGTAGTATCGATCAGAGAGCTGCAATACTACACATTATATTTTTCCTCAGGCTTGTATACATATTTGGCTGTTTCAAACGATCTATGATTCAAAGCATACTGCAGAAATATTGTAGCTCCCATCCAACTAATGTTCCTGCTGGTGGTGTTGTGTTAGCATTCCGAAAGTTACAAACTTGTCTGCGACATAGCACGGTGCATGTCTATGCATAAAATAAAACAAGCAGGTATCGCATGCAGTTTTGTAATTGGTGTGGCTCTGTTGCTGTTGCTTCCTCTTCTACTGTATAGATAATACATAATGAGATTCTGTCTGCATAGTTAAGGTAAGTGAGTGACGGCATGAAAACTACGAAGCATCTATAAAAATTGACGGCAAAAACGAAAAATTGTAAAATGTGAAATACAAAGGGGAAATGTTGCAGACACTTATGCTTCTATACAAATATTGTTAGAAAAAATATATAAACTTTTACGCTGGTGTGGTAGGGGGAAGAATCAAACCCTTTTTCACCATTTCGTTTAGTAATAATAGAAGATTTAACTTGACTCAAGTTAACTAGAAAATTGAATTATGGCTTCCCGATAACAAAATAAAGATCCATATACATAATGTTATTGTAATATGTAAACGAGTACTTGTTACCATATATTAGTATATCGTACGATATTTTACACATCAACGTGTATACGTGTACTGTTCTTACATATTATACCAAAATATGAACATTGTACGTTAATATCCAAAAGGATGTATTTGCATGGATAGTATACCTTACCTTATATAAGATAACTGTACATGGTTCTAATACAATCTCTCTGTGTAGTAAATTTTTAAAAGAACATGCACGATGTACCTCTAACTGCATAAATAAATTCTTGAAAGTCAAGTTATCTTTTTCTCTTTCATTGAAGAACAAAACAGACTATTGCGCTACAATGTTAGTGTTACGTATCACGGTCGCATTGTTCACACCAAGTTCTATGAACTTGCAACGCTCGAAAGATAAACAGAAATAGTGAAAGCAAATAATGTAAGTTGAGAAAATACAAGAAAGAGCCAGGATCCAAAAAACTCAAATCAACAACTAAATACAGATACCAGACACCAGTTTTTTTCGCATTCTCAGCTTAGGATCACACAAGCAACAACAGAAAAGCTTCCCCAACTAACTCCTATTAAAAATAAACTGTCTTTATCGTTTTACTTCTCTACAAGTCATGCGTATCATTACAACACATTCAAAATGATTCCACAACGTTCAACGACCATTTCAAGGCTTAAGAAATTCCTCGCTTTACACACTTGCTTGCACTTATCAATCTACGTTCAGGACTTTGCGTACACATCTAACTGATTTTACTAAAGAAGTCTCACAGTTATAATTCTACTCAATTCACTAAACTTCCTTCTCATCTCTACACATCCGTGCTAAATTTATTTGCTCACGCTGGTTTCTAATAATCATGTTTCCATCCGCTCTTCACAAACAAACACTTTGGATTGAATCACAAGCTGCAATCTGTAAGTAAATGAAATCATAAGAAGTGCAACACTTTGTCATAAAAATTTATGACCTTATCTCATTGTGTTGTGGTTCTCTATGAAAGTTTGATTTGCACTCTATATGTTTGTATATGTACTGATTTCGCTTTTTGCTGTGTATCTCTGCTCTTCTTACTTCTACATCATGTGCCTAGTCAACCACACAACTTAAGAGGAAATGCTATCATTTTAATTATTGAAATCATGTACCAATTATAAATTAGTTCTGTTCTGATTATAATACAAAGTTCACAAGAAAATGTACAACCACAAAACACAGTTTCTAGAACAAGTATATACAACTTCCTAATAACTCTGGAATAATAATAACATGTTGTGAAATATCTCTGTTGTAATTTGCTTTCATTTTATTAACCCAATCTAATTTAAACTTAATTTTCATGTTAATTTATGTCCTATAGAGTTAAAACATGACTGAAAGCATGTCACACGAGAAATAATAAGCTCTTGATTAAATATTGAGATAAAACGAATGACGAATTGTTTGGTTTGGCCTTAACATCTTTTTGATTGCTACTAAACCACGAAATGTCAACGCACTTTTCATCTACTTTCATTTTTATGATTTGTAAATAAATACTTCATTCAATAAAAGTTCCCTTCTCAAGCATTCGGTCTAGGAAAGGAAGTTACATTATTTATTTCCCAGAGTCAGCCAAAGCCAAGAGACAGACAAGCTTCCTCCTTCTACATTTGACAAGACACAAGACAAATCTTAACCCCGTTGTACATTAAAAGCTCTGCCATGCTCTTCACTATCACTCTCTCCCCTATCTACGTCAAATTCAATAACATTTTCCGAGCTCACTCCTCAATTTATGCTTACTAAATCAACTGATAGTGCCTTGTTTCTTGAGAAACTCTACATGGAAAGTCACATTTAGCTTTACACGAAAACTAGTAAAACATTACGTGGTTTCGTTTATAACTCTGAGCTTACACAACAAACAGCAGGTTTGAACGTTGACGAATTCACAACTACTACTACTTTTATATTACTACGTAGTTTAATAGTAAAATGGTTATAGTACAAGTCAAGAACTCTGTTAAAGGTTAAGCAGCACGAGGAGAGAGGAAAACATACTGGTGCAGTATCTATAATCTTTCAATTTTGAGACTAGCATGATTCCATTCCGTCACAACCAGTCCAAACAAACCAGCATATTGTTTTTCAAAGGAAATGCTCCAAGACCTCACAGAAAGTTCATCAGATACGCAATATGAATGTACAGTGTACACCTCTATGCAATAATGTTTGGAACGAGGGAAAGACCCGCAATTCAATCTGTTCTACGGAAGAAGACGATTTTGTTTCACCAACTTTACAAGCACTGCACTGCAGAAAGTCAGCCCGAAATATTTATTTCTACCTCAGTCAGGTTTACCGTTTTGTAATTTAACAAAGTAAGCAATGGAATTGCCCAAGGGATTCTTTCTACAAGAGCACCTTTAAAGATTCTGTTATTCTAGTAGTATTGTGTAGTATTACAGGTATACCCTTTAAATCCTTTAACATGCAAAAGTTAACTTTCCTTTTATTCGACGTGCACGGCCTTGGAGGCTAGGTGACCGAATAAAACGAAGCGAATGAATGTAATAGAGAAATACGTTTTCAGTCCACGGTGAACAACACTCATGGAGAAAATGCAGCAGAGCCTATCTACAATTTACTACCGCTTGGTTCAAGTGAAGACAGTTTCGTCGTAAAAACCGGATGGAATGAGTTACAAAGTCAACGCTTAAAAGTAAAAACATCTGAACAACTACCGATACGCAGTCAGCATTGAGCAATATATACTACTTATATAGTTTAGCACTTAATACTATGTAAAAATGTAACTGAGCTGGAGAATTTATGACATATACACATTACACACATATATTCTGTTATTTTGCAGAGTAGCAAAACATAGTAGCTTCTCCAGTAGAACAGTTCGGATTAATCATCATCACACACTAACACTTCAGAAGAATAGACAATGTTTTCTGGTTTTTGTGTAAGTACAGCTATGTCTCTTACAGAGTATTGAACACTAACGTCAACGTTCCTCACCACAAAGTGTGACAATGACAACGCAATGCCTATCTTTACGCTACGCGATAGTGTGGGTGTGTGTAAAAGTACTTTTCACTGTGCTGTGTGCACACTGAAGCCCAAAACCCAACATTACACAATAACTAGTCTGAAAAACGTGATGATGACAGCATGAATGGAAACGAAGTAAGAAAAGAGCATGAAAGTGTACACAAGGGAACATCACATCAAACGGCAGAATCGGATGTCAACAGAAACTCTTGTTCTGGTTTCTGTGTCTTTTTTAGTTTTCTCTTCTGTTCCTAACCAATTCCCAGTTCTAGAGACTCATCTTCCTTACAACGAATGTGAGGGCTCTTCCCTGTTCCTAATAAGGTAGCGGTCGTAGCGGTAGCGGACGATCGAGGTAGAACAATAATGCAAAATAATGCTACAATCGCTTCCTGTATGAAGCCGTGACTGCACAGCAATGCAACTCATGTCATGGTGTACAAATATTTACACAAAGTAGCAAACACACGGCATTTACACAGCATGAACTTTAACTGTGTTTCTATGCATTGCATATATTTATTATATTACAACTTGATATTCGCTGTCATCACTGTCATTCAAGATGCTCGTTCCGGAAAAGTATGCAATGTGCTGCTAATACTGTTAAAAGTGTCTGGTATAAAATATTTGATATTTATTTCCACATTTTATTGGTCATAATTTTAGAAATCATGTGTTGACATCAAGTGTGTTACGGCGGTGTCATAAATCTAAACGTAGGCATGTAATAGAATTGAAAGATTAGAAAAGATTTGCACGGAAGAGCGTCAATATAATTTGCTCCGGTTGTATATTTACGTTGTGCACTGTGACATCAATTATTGATTAACTGCTGCTGAAGACAGATCGGATTCCGTAAAGTTGACAGAAGCGGCTCACTCAAATTGAAACAGGGAGAGAATATTATTGCGCCCTTATTATATAGTCATCTTCATCATCTATATGAAATGAGCCACTTGCTCTCAACTCTCAACTTGCATTTATCACATTTCACTGTACATCCCCGATTCGGATTTCGTATTAGCTCTGTAGATGCCATGCGGCCATTCAGCATATCCTCCTCCTTGCTCCAAATGAAGTCACATTTAGAATTTTCAAGTGAAGTCTGAAGAATCGGTTCAATGTTCAAGACGTTTGCATTCTTGGAGCTAAAGAATAACCGCACCAGCGAACTCAACTGACGCGTTGATTCAAGCGCAGTGTACAATTCGCATGGCATGGCCAAACTACATCACAGCATTATCAATGTTCATGTTGAGTTGCCTTTGCCTATTGCAGTAAAGCAGAGTGACTCGACGGTAGACTGTCAGTTTCCTTTCTTCCTTCCCGATCGGCTTCCCCCTCTTCCCTTCTTTAGGAGAAAAGCTTGGTGGTAGTTTTCCTGTCGTCAGCGCTTCAACTTTTATCAAAAAACTGGCAGAAGAAATATTCTCGCCGTTAGTGTCAGTAGCCGTAGACATAAGCGACTATGCCCGTTTGGCCAAGCAATAAATACTTTTTCATGGAATGGAACTCTTAGCAGTTGCATGGAAGAAATGGTAACAGCCTGAAAGTACTATGACTGGAACTGGAACTACATAGTAACACTAACACTCATCCTTATTCCAACTAACTTACAATCGGTTGGTGAAGGTTTGGCTTAAAGTAGCTCAGCTGGTCCGACTTGGCATTGCACTGGTTCTGTTAAGACACATTCACTCACACTCTGCATTGCTTAGCACCCCTCATGCCATAAATTAAAAATCCTGTGCACATTAGTAAATCATACCCTCCTTTTACTCACTGCTTGCTAGAGCTTGTTAAATAATTGTGTACACATACAAGAACTCCTGTGATACAACTTCATAATATTGTGTGTTGTGTGTGTGATGATGGGTTTTGTACGCATGTACCATGTTCTCTGTGTTTTATTCTTATTCTTATCCTTATCGTACCTAAGACTCTTCCTTTTCTATGAAATGGAAGATGAGACAGTATTATTAGAAACTCACACTAACAAAGAACAATACAATTCTTGGTAATGTGGGTTCAACTACTCCGCCCAAAACGCAAATGCAAACAGAAGTCGGAGTGGTTCAAGGGTTAAGTGCTTTTACTTTTATTCTTTACTTACATACACTTCTACAAATACAACCTTCATCGTCCTCTGTAACATGAATATTCTCATAAACAGTAAACTTGCTGCATTCTTTCAGTGCATTGCAGTAGTAACAGAACTGCCTTTTACAGTCTTACATGGGAATAATAGAAATGTAATGGAACCCAACTGCACATTGCTTTTCATAGCTGCTCAGCGTTTTACCTCCCTAACTTCTGTGAGAAAAACAATCATTCAGCATACTAATTTTGTATTTGCATTCACAATTCACACCGAAATGAATTTATGTTTCTGTAAACTCAAACTTCTTGCTTATATTATTATGCTATATCTATCGTGCAATTCCACTCTCATCAGCACAATCTCATCAAAGTGAAATTATTCAGCAACATTCCTTCAATTTCCCAACCTTTTTTGATTTTCCAAAACCATAAATTAACTCCAGTCAGTCAACGATGAAAAAACTACAAATTTTGCTTTATAAGTCCAGCATAAATGTAAGGTTGAAGAGTTAAACTTATTTTCGCGAGAAGTTTTAATATTTTTCCTCCAGCATCGTTTAGGTGTTTTTAGTGAAGCAAAAACTGCAATGGACGTCACCACAAACTTGCACAGAGTAGCTGCAGAACCGCAAATGTACATACAATCTTCGATTTTACGACTTCCCATTTGTCACACTTACATTTCTTGACCTGTCAAGAAAAAAATTACCACTCTAACAACTCTATTTCTTCGTTAATCGTTTTCTTTCTAAGCTTTTTTGCCTAATTTCACATCACAAGTCACGTAAGTGTCATTAAATAAAAATGTGTGGTACAACTTATACATAAAAAAATTGTGGAAGTCTCAATACAAATAATATACATTTAAATACTAAATGAGTGAAGACATTTTGTCTTTGTCCCCTAAAAGTCAACTTCAGTCTAGGCAATATTTATCTTACCACAAACCACAACTTACTAGATGAACCAAGGTGTTCACAACAAAAACTGAGCAATCTATTAGCTATGAGCTTATTAGCATCTCACATTCAGCTCAATTATTCAACAATAGTACACAAAAGAACATTTTTTTTTCATTGTTTGCGTATAGATGCCTATGCATAGAAAAGAAAAACATGAAATCAATATCAAAACTTTATTTTCTACATCACACGAGCATTTGTACGTATAAATACATGATACTGCAAATATCCACGTATTCTGTGCGATTTATATTTCTAACACAACGTCCTGTTGAAGAAAAAAGTTCTAGAGACGACTTTGACTAGACTGGCTGATTCAATGTACAACATTTCTATTCAATGCACATTTCAGTCTCTCTGACATCAAATTATAATGTACGTCTTGAATTCTTCAAAGATAGCTAATATCAAACTGACACTGACATAGAGAATAATAATATTATATCAATACCATATTACACTTCACACATGAGTCACGACGACCTTGCTTCATGGAATAGCAGAGTTCTGTTTTACTTGATAAAAGCGAGCAAATTTATTTCGAGTCCTTCACCAGAATCCTTTACTGCTATTTTCTCGTACTTGTACGGTCAAATGGATTCTGCCTGCCTGAATCAAAAACATCGTCTACATTCCATTTCTTCATGTCTCTTAACATTTTTTGTCTATTCCAATTACAAGTAATGTGTCACTACTTATTTCCTTCATCCAAATATTATTGTCTCCATCTCCAACAACTACAAATGTAATATCAGGACTGTTATAAGTTATAAATATCCGTTTAACAGCCAACGATTTGACACAAATGGTAGTGGAGTGCTACACAGTGCTAAATAGAGTAAAACATAGTTGTAAAAGTTGTAACCAAGTGAGAACAGAAGAAACAAATATTAGTCATATCTTCTGGGCAGTAGAAAAACATTTTACCCTGTTCTCCGCCTGCTGCACATACACACAGTACACACACGCATCCGACATGACCGGGAAACCATTGTGAATCGGTAAAGACATATTCTGTTGGGGTAGCTTAGTGTCATGCCAGCAGCAGAGCGCGGTGTTCTCATACTCTGTTGTAGCTTTTGCCTCTTTTGCTTGTTGAAAGTTTGGAGAGAAGTAAAACTAAAAGTAAAAGCCCGAATGTTGGATAGAACCGTATCCAGCCAAAACAGGGGAAGTGAACTAAATTCATTCCACGGAAAGAGAGAGTGAGGGTGTGCTCTGCAATAAGCAGCGCTCTCTTAAATATATAAAGCCTATACATTATTACATCGTTCCTTTAGTGGTGTTGTGCGACCGAGAGAAATAATACACACACACTATACCAACCAAACTCTCCATATAAATATATTTTTGTTTGTGTCCCTATATAGTGTATCTGGAGAACAACTATACCTCCTTACATTCAATATACAGTAGAGATAAACTCCAAGCTTATTCTAACACAGACCACTACTGCCGATTTTGGCATTCGAACATCCTTAACATTATACTACTCCTACTAAAAACACCACCACCACGTTGCAAGTTAAAACCGGGCTCCGTATATACCACATTCCCTGCTATTTACGTAGTAAGTAGTAGGGAATGTGCAGTGTCGTATATGTAATGGTAGCATATAGAAGTTTGAGAAAGAAGGAAACCAAAACTCAATTTAGTGTATACGAGCACTATTCAGATAGACACTATAGCCAATCTTACGTAACCCAAACCATGCATTACATACAAATGCATTCACCATTCGTAGTGCACTGTTCGTCAAATCACAATCGATTCGGGGTACACAGAACAGAACATGGAAGTAAGCTACGGCTACAGCAGCGGCAGTCGTCGACCGAGACCTAGAAGAGTAGAATGGTTGGAGGGTCATGGATAACTTAAACATTCAACGTCTCTCGGATATATTTTAAGAACCCTCTCCATCACATCAACTCATGGATCAACCTTCTCTCTGTATATGTTTTTGCTTTCGGCTTGTCTGCCTTGCCTCGTATAAAACTTTCTGCTGCTGCCATGAAGCGCTAAACGCAACCCGCTAACAACCAGCCACCAACCATTCCTTCCTTTTCTTTCCTTTATTTTACTCACCCGTACTGGCATTCCCTCTGCTTACTTACTTAATGGTTAGTGCCTCTTCAACCACTCCTTGTATTCTGTCCACCGACCTCTTTTACACACATGCTACCCGTGCTACTACCAGTTTACCAGTTCTCTTCCTAACTAATTCTAAACGAAGCTCATGCTCTGTCACGGCATCGAAAATATATCCTCCTAAGATAATATATTTCTAATAATATTGCTCTTAAACTCTTTCTTTACGTCAGCATTCGTATACAACAGTCAACAACACTTCATTTCCTCCAGTCAATACAAATACAGCACTTACTTGTCCCTTGCCAATATTATTGGGATTGCTAGAACAGAACAGAGCCAATCTCTGGTGGTGGGTCTACAAAAATTGAACATTCTGCCTGCTCTTGCAATTACAGCGACAACAGCTCTTGCTTGCTTCTTGGCGGTTGGCGTACTTTTCTTTTCTATTGTAGTCTGTGGTGTAACTTTCCCCGGTAAACAATTGATTACTCGAGTCTCATCAAGTGAGAAACTGTAGATGGAAAGGAGTGTGAAGTAAACATCATCCCACTCTCTGCTAAACTGTGGAGGTAACAAAAGTTAATAGAAACTTCTAAAAGATCGCGAGAGAAAAAGACTTTTAACTTCAACCTGTGTACATAAATGAAAAGAGAAAAGAATAGAAATAGAAAACTGTTGAAATGAAATGAATGCCACACAACTACTCACTTGCCCACACAGCAATCTATTTGGCAATCAATCCCTTCACACTGTTTACCTTATTTGTAACACACTAAATTGAATTGAGAGAAGAAACGCTAGCGAAATCTGTCCATTTTAGCTTGTGGGGTAATCTTTATTTCAGAATGTAATATCGCAAATGTAATTCCTCACTCCTGAGTAAATAATTGATTTATCTTCCACACCAACCACCCACCACACCAACATCACCACATCAGTAGACACTTTCATCCTCGTGCTGCGTAAAATGTGTACTATACGCATGTAATAGGTACTCAGTTTTGTATAAACGAGAATTCTGAGTGAAAACGACAGTCGGATTGTTGTTCATGGATATGAGCGAATTTTCTCTTTATAGGTTCTATTCTACATATTACATTTTTATGCCCTCAAGTCCTTATCCATCACGACAACGAGGAACTTACAGTCAACATTCCACTGGAAATCCGTAGCAACTATTAAAAGTACAGAAGAGTTGTATTAATACTATACCTACATCTACACGTGCATACTGCATTGCTGGAAAGAACATTCACGATACACACCATTTCAAATCCCTGCTGAACACTTTAGAAAAAATCTTAGTTTCGCATACAATTTACATGCAAAATATTCCACATTGTGATATAACCGAATAAAGGAATAGTAATACTGAAATATTTTCCTAGAATACTATTTTTCACTTGTAATCAAGTTTTACAGCCTTTTTCTCTCTTTTGTCAGAGCAGAAGCTAAACCTAAGCCAAGTATTAGAAAAGGCAGCAAAGTACACAACATAAGCTCCGACTATCCTTTGTATCAATCCGTCTTTATGCAATACCCCAGAGCAACTTTCTCGCTCTGCTCAATCCTATTTTACCGTAGTCATGTCTTCAATGCAGACTTACAAAAACCCAGTGAAAGTTTTCTGCGAATGAAGAAACAGAAATGAAATACCTAAGCTACGCCACTCTCTGCCTCAGTTTTTCACCAGGCACATCGCACCAGAAGTAGCAGCAGCAGCAGTCAAATAAACTTTAACTCTGTCGGGTTATGCCAAGTTTCCCATTCAATTCCGAAGAAAGATTTTCATACGCTTCAATATCCACCGTTCTAATCAACGGCAAGCAAATGCTTACTGCTTGTCTGCCGATGCACAGAGAAATAGACTTAATTTTACATCAATGCCATTGAATGAGAAAGATTGGTGAAGACGTGAAGGCGAAGAAGGCAGGGCAATACAAAGTAAACACTACATGGCAAATGCAGAACTAGTCAATTCGTACGAGAAGGCAACCAAGCGGCCTTAGAGACGTCAATCTTGCCACTTACTTACCAAGTAAAACCCTCCTGAGTACATAAAAGTGTTGGCCTGTATAGGATATCTAAAGCAGATACGATACATCCTTACGCTTTACACAAACATATTACAGTCGCATCTGAATTTCCATTACATGCCATGACTTCTAACATCCGAGGTATTACTACATAAAACATAATACACGCACCAACAAATATCATACAGACAGGTACACTTTACAAGATAAAGACACCATTTTTAGCTTGTTTTTCTTTGCTAACTCCCTGTGACTGAAATAAAGTTATTTCTTGCGTTTTCAATCTTCAAAGTACACGCATACGCTTTAGTTTAGCTCAAAAGTAATAGTCACTCTGAGAAAACCCGATTGAAGAACCACAACAAAGGGAAACAGATGGTCATTTGTGTGTATGACTTTATAAGCAATGCAGTTTTTTATGATTTCACCTGCCTTATGTTGTTTCCTTTGTTACACAGTTTAAAGAAAATTATTATAATGAATTACACATACAGAAGCCGGAAAGCTAACACTTAACACTAACCACAATGCGTTAACAAAAAAACCAAATGTTCATTTCGCATAATCATGCTTCGAAAAACCTAATATATACCGCTGTATCATGTTGTGATTCTACACAATAAAAATCTAATATTTAAATGCACAAACAAATATAGTGGATCTGGATCCAGTCAATAAGAACTCTAATTCCATAGATTCCATACGTCCATAGCAAACTGGATGTAACATGTAATTACTCTTCAATTCTTCACCATCACTTGAAAATATTATACGCAAATCTAGGTGATAATAAGGAAACCTTTTAGAGCCTGATTACTGAATGAGTCCATAAAATTGAGTGTTAAGAGTGCTAACAATTAAACTGAACATTTTACACAACCAAAAATACTCCTTTATGTCGTGCTGTGCTATTTCGTCATCTAATGTGTGTCATGAAGTCATGCAATTTGAGTCGTTCGAGTTTTGACGTATTCTTTAACAAATACTTGTGACATTTCATCTATCTAGTGTGTAATGCATATAAGTATAATACATAAATGCAACTTGTGATTCCATTCTCAACCATAAGAAGCAACTGGAGTGTCTACAGATCTCTCATCTATTATTACATCCATTATTTAAAGCAGCACACGGAGGACATCGCAAATAATGTAATTGAAATGCCAACAAACATTCTTTTGATTGTAATGCTTCGCAACGCAATCTCAACAGGAGATAAGAAAAATATCATCTTTTTCCAATTCGTCAGCTGTCGTGTTGAAGTTGTCACGCCAAAGTTTATTTCTTGCATAAGAAATCTATTCACAGCTTTACTCCTAGGAACATTAGGTGGAATGATAGATGTACATACAATATGAATACGTATAGCTTTAAAAGATCAGCGTAAAAAGACCTTTTGCTTTAAAATAAAATGCCACCACCATTACTCAGCGACCTAACACAATAATAATAGGAAACAAACAGTAGTTCTCTGACAAAGACGAACAAAAGATTGTGTAGGTGAGTAAAATGTTAGATACATGCTGATACAACGCTGACAATTCATTTGTGTGGTTTGCTGTTTCTAAATATCCTCAAGTCACCTATTCCGAAATACCCATAGCCTGCAGGCAGAGCAGTATTTGACTAACAGTTGTTTCAGATTCTCATCTGACGAGTTAAAACAACAGACAATAAAACAAAATGTACCGTCGCGTCGTGATGCTACTGACGCTTCTACCAGTTCCATTACATAAAACACGTAATAATATTATGGTTATTGTACGGTTTGACTGATGTAATATGTATTCTATTGTAGGTGCCTATACTTACCATGCAATCTCTCTCTATAGACATGAAAGAAACCAAAGAAACCATCCTATCCTGCCCTTAGCATCAAGACCAAGATAAACCAATCTAGCTAGCAAAACAAAAGTTGTGTAACAAAGCCATTAAACTTGTTACCAAGTCCGTTCACAGTTATTCACTTACTTTACTTACATACTCTATAACTTAACTAGCAAAAGTTACGACAATTATACTGTTGCTACTGTAGCAGTAACTTTAACCTAATGACAGAGTGGGACAATGGAAACCGCAACACAAGAGAGCCCCTTAAGACACGACGCCTTATGGCTTGGTTGTAAAACTGGAAAAGTAATCAACTATATGAAAGCCAAAAAGCTACAGACATACAACTCGAGTCAACCCAAACGCAAACAAGTCGTAACAAACAGCAAGTATTGAAAAGATGTATTTTGTGTGTGCCGTGTCTACAAAGACACAAAACAAAACCGTAAGACTGACTGTGACTTTGCCATCAGTAATTATCACAATGTCCCGTGACAATTTAGTCAACTTTGTTTGATGGCACGCTCAAAGTTTACCTTGTACTTTGAAGACAAGACACGATTCTCATATTATACATTCTTAAGGTGCTTCTAGAGCTTCAGATGCAATCTTATTACATATTACGAGCTATTAGTGTGGCAGAAATGGAGCGGATAAAATATGCAAGTGCTAGGCCAACTTCTCCAGAATAAATATTGAAAGTCAAGGCTCATAACGAGGAAAATGGCAGTGCATATGCTGTTTCATCTTCGTATTTACGAGTCATTTGTGTGCTAAGAGATTGAAAGACTGAACAGCGACTGCAATATCATTAATGTTCTCGACATTTTGAACCTTTTGAAAATTATAAGTAAAATATCAGCTTGCCGAACATTCCTCCGACATTTCGGCTTTCGTTTCACTTTGCCTTGTACAATTGCATCTGGCCAAGTCAGGCTGTGCGTATAAATTTCCTCACTTAAAAGACCCTTGTGTACAATTTTTGAAAAACAAACGATAATATTCAGTTGTAATTTTAAGGAACACCGAGCTAGAGACCTCAAAAAACTGAGCACAGTACTAGTAAACAATGGACAAAGGCACACTTTAGTTAAAGGCCTGCTGTTTAGGTTATAGTAATGGATTGAATTGCAATGGTCTGTATTTTTTTATATTCGCTATAACTATGAGTACGAAAGTAAACATTCTTCTCTTTCCCCCATGCACAGATATTGTTAAGAACTGCCCATTACCATTACCTATACTTCTGTAGCATTACCATTCCAATACTACCTACCTACCCCACGTGTTCCCAAAAGTACACAAAACATAGCAACCTACAACCATTATACTTAGTAATAGTAATACTTGCGTTGTGATACTATGATGTAACGCTTACAACACACGACGCCATGCTATGCTCCGTAAAGACGTAAAGATCTAGTGCATATAATACATACGCACTCTAGTCACTCTACACACGCAGAATTGCCTCTATACACACGGTTGCGCTACACACTACACGCACTGCAATATGACACACAACTGCGACTGCTGCACATGAAATGCAACTCCAATGCACCCCTCCCTCTACATCCTTATCCTCAGGCTCTCCTCGTACACGTATAAAACTCCATATATAACTATACGAATTATTGCGATGGCAATTAAGCCCTTAATGACCAAAACTCCATTCCTCATGTCAAATTGCATGCCACGTAGGATTCGCTTAAAATTTGATGTGGTGAAACTGAAGTCTTCGTCCACAATCACGGACCTCGTGTACTCTACACCAAATACTAATCTACGTTATTTATTTTATGTACAAATTCTTATCTTACGATTAATATATTCAACAGTCTAAGAACAATAGTCAACAGACACGACATATCAGTACAAATAACATTTAAGCAATCAATCTAAAAATAAATGTATTAACTCACGAAACACCATTGACAGTAATCTACGTTATTTTATTAAGTAGGTACAGGCATAGCAAGATGCCTAGATGAGACATCATGTCATGGTATTTATCGTAATATAGTAGAATCTACTGTGTAAATAAAGCTGAACGTATCAAAACAAAAGTGGGAAAGATCCTTCCAAAAATACGTTTTGTTTTATGAGCACTTCATAAAAGGAGCAATTTCAGAGTCTGAGGAGGGTATTGGGAATGTAATCCCTTTTCTGTTTTGCCAAGTACGCAGAACGCAGATACAATATAATACGCTCACCATTTACATCGACAATAATATCATTGCTCAACTACCCTGCATGGCTTGGGAGATTCCGTATTATCTATAGGCAAGTAAACAATAATAGAACACTTAAATTGTTTGCCTATAAGTATTACATATATAGGTATATATATAATGTCGCCTATAGCTCTGCGAAATAGAATATGCGTAGTACCTATTAATAATAAGCTTATGGTTTCGAGAAATGTGGATCATAAAACCGCAGAGCTGAACTGTAAGTAGAATACCTATATCAACCTATTCCTGATTATATTAAGTACAAACAATATGCAGTTCCAGCCTCCAATAAATTATAATTATTGGGTCATGTAAATGTGTACTGTTACGTGTTCAATCTACTAACAAAAGATATTTATAAATTGGGTTATCCAATATTGTATTTGTAGAGCATTGCATTTCTTAACCGACACATTGTGACATATTTTAAGCCTAGTAGAAGCGATAGATATATACAATTTTCTATTCCGTTGTAGTCGATTCGATTAGAAGGCTTTCTTCTCAATCTTCTCCATCGCTCTTAATAATTAATTCACTAATTACTAGGTACACTCCGTCAATTATTCCACCATTAATTAATTAACTACCCAATAGTATCCAAATAACACGTAAAACTAATACAATTCAAGGTAGTTAATTACAAAATGCCATTCACAACAGTATGCAGTAGCAGCTGTGTCGTAGTACACCTACGTATTATTTGTTCAATGCAATATTAGTAGAAGAACAATCATTATGAATTACAATGGTACAATATTTGCTTAGCATTAACTGATATGCTATGATAATGAAATATCTTAGCCTTTAGCTAACACTCAAGTATCTGTAAAAACAAATCACAATACGAAAGCAAAAACATGCATGCCTATACGCATGGCTGATTTCTATATTTGCATGAGCAATAACTGCAATTGTAAATATTTTATATAACTAGGTATCATATGAAATATACCAAAGAAGAAGGTCATTGTAGCAGGCCGGATTAGAATTAAATTACGCAAAGACTCTGCAGCAGTGTAGAAATACTTACACGTGGTCTACAACAAAACACACTGCTATGAATGTTCTTTTAGAAATTTCTGAAGTAAGTACACCGCCTTAGCTGAATATGTAGAGTAACAGGATTTGTTTAGACTACTTGTGCATATCTGCATTTCTGAGGATCTCCGTTTCAGCTTCAGAGAACATACATTAACATATGAAAACATTCAAACGGACTGTGTACTCATAGTAGAAAAGAGCGTGTATGTAGCTTTTGTACAGCATCAGCATGCAGCAGAAGTTGTGGAAAAAATTAAATTGTAAAGATGGTTTACCTTTAGTAGACGTTGCCGCATCAGCAATTTTCTGAAAAGCATCTAAGAAGGAACTCACAGCCTGTATTGTTGCTCTGCAAAGAATAATAATACACATACATGTTGTAGCGATAAATAGAAACTTTATATAATTTGCAAAAATGGAAGAGAGTCTCTAAAAAATAATGTGTTTGCCTTAACTTCAATTTTACACCACCAAGCAATATTTTCGAACGCATGGCTTCCACAAAAATTCTACACGTTATTACTTATTTACTGATGCAGTTTTCTCTACAAAAAATTACATTTTCTCGTCACGCTACTTACTTATGAATAAGTTTCAGTCAGCTTCCTCATCTCCTGACAGTGTTATTAAGTAGGTACAACGTTATTGGTAAAGCAATAATAATGGAGCTGGCTAAATAATGTAATAAATATTACATTTCCAACTACGAACAGACACTCAGAGAACAGAAACATATTGTAATGTATAAAGATTAAGTTTAATACATTCAATGGGTTTTCTTTCGCTCGAAAGAAAATGAAACTTTGTTGGTTTCTCATACAACATTACTTTTTTACCACATGTAACCGAAATGAGCATTCACTCCTGTCCTGAATATGTAGCAGCTAAAGCTACACGCGAGGACACAATCTACTCATGGATTACACACTCTTTTTAGTTTTAGTAAGTTCATAAGCAGCAAAATATACATGTGACACTTATTACATTCAGTAAAGTACTAACTAAGCCGAGTAACTCCAATTTCAGCTGAAGTTCAACTTGTATACGTATATTATATAGTTATAGTTTGCCTGTTTCAACAACGGATTATGAAGCTAAGACAATTTCCGAACAGACGCACTTCTACATCTAGAATATAAGTATTATTTTGGTATAACAAATAATACCACATATACTACGCTACTAACAAAGACAAACGCACAGTAATATTTCAATGACATTATTTCACTCTCTTACTAACCCTTCCTTAGCGCCCAAAGTTACTTACTCCCTTCGAGCATGCTACAACATTTGTAAGTGTATATGTAGTTAATAATAATGAGTATGACTGCAACTCTGTAACTTATGACAATTTAGTTCTGTGGAGCTTACATAATTTTTTGTACCATGTAATAAACCTTCACTCAACATAATATACACCTTCTAATTCTTCGTGAAATCTCAAAACTCTGTCCACAAGAGTACATTCGCATTTATACACCAAGGTGTATTATTATGGCATGGAATTTCACAAACAAGCATTAAGTAATAATACCTTTATCAACTACGGTTATGAGTGTGCCATAGGTAATTTTATTTTTTGCGTCCAATACGTTTTGCTCAATATTAGATGTATCCACTTATTTATGTAAACATGTAAATTCAAACATTTACCTTCATCGTGTGGGAACTATTCATGCACAAATATTTACTTTGATTACAACTGAAATAATTCATATAAAAATGTGAGAATTCTGTGCTCTGATATTCTGCAGAATGTTTCTCTATTGATTTTGCTTTAAGACAAACAGGACACGACAGACTTCTAAAGCACACTTATCTGTATTTATCTTTGATGTAAACGAAACGGTAAATACAAAAAACAAAAAACACAATAATAGTGTAAATAGTCGCACGCAGATAAAAATGTGTTTTACTTTACATTGATACCGTCACAATATTTTCAATTTATTGTATTGTCTGTTTTCAGTTAATTTCCTGTTGAGAAATGAGACAAAAGTACATGAGAACAACTTCAGGTCTCTACGTTGGTTTTAAGAACAATAAGTAGTTACTGTCGCTACAGATATATGGACGTGGATTCTAAATTAAGCTGTAAACATTAATAAATCTGTTATGTTCACCTGCAGTGAGAATATTTTGTAGATTACGACTGTTCTAATTTAAATGGACTTCAGCAAATACGAAACACAAATAGTAGGCAACATTTTGTAGACCAACATTTTGACCGATTAAACTGCCTAACTAGCAAAGTAACTCAACTACGTATAAGAGGTAAGCACTAGAGCTATAGCAATCGCAAAAGTTCTATTGTACACACAGGAAGATTAAATACAGTAAATAGCCCAATTGTTTCTTATTGGTCTGGTGGCAATAAATCATTGAATTTCGATTATTTTATGCTACATCGTAAAGGATGATCCTATATTTTAGAACTGTTTACAGTCTCACGATTTAAACAGTCTCTTTAAATTGAAATTGTTTCAAGTTTCATGAACATAGACTATAGCAGAGCAGGGTACAAAATATTACAAATAAATATGAAGCCCATGAATGTGACAGCGACAGTTCATGCAAATATTATTTTCACTAATCACTGGTTCATGTGTTACCCATCACTAAATCTAAATCGAACTAAATGTACAGTACAAGAAAAGTTGTTTTGATCCAAGCCAATGACACACATAACAAAGTTTGTTGCTACATCGAACATACACCATCACAACACATAGGTTAACACAAACAATATTATACATGCAATAATGACAATAAATACAAAACATTAATGCATATATTATAGTTACAGTATCAGTATTATTAACAGTAACTACACGGTATATGTAAAGTGAACTGTAAAAACAATGTGAGTACACATATCAAGAAACTACGCAAGACATACCTATGTACTTATATGTACCACTACAAGTAAAGTAACTGAATCTCGAAAAATTCGAACTTCATTTGTTTCAGTGTGTTTCTCAAGTTCAAGATTTTTGTATGATTAAAATTATTGAGAGTGTAGCTTGCCAAATGGTATGCGTAAACATAAACGTAGTATGAGTAGCCCTGCAGCGGAAATGAACGGGACTCTATATAGATGTGATATTCATACTCTCTCTCAATTCCAAACTGGGCTCATCATATGCATTCTAGTTTTTTGTCACAATACATCTGATGTTGGGCTCAATCTCGCAACACATTGCTGTACACAACACAATTTTTCTGACGCCATTTATTGTCTCTCCTATTCACAAAATCTAAACCTAACATTAAATGCATAGATTTGTACTGGGGAAACAAACTTTTAAGCAACATCCTATATCATTTCTACCAATTCCCACGAAATGCCTTATGGCTGTCACGAATGTTTGTAAAAATAACATATTGGATTTTTACCATTGCTGTTTTAATACACTAACCATACGTACAAATTCAGATACAGCTTTAAATATACTGTCTACATAAACCTGTACCACGTTTTAAACTCGTAGATAAGATAATGCTTGTATTAACTAGATTTGTGTTTGTATTCAAATATTTTAGTTTAACATGTATTATGCATATAGTAAGCAACGAGAAATGTAAAATGTACGACAATCGTTTCCATAATTTTTACTCTGAATGAGCTACAGCGTGTTATTTGTAGTTTTAGCATTTTTACCACGCATTGATTTTATGAAATGACTAGACTACTAGACATTTGTCCTACAGTCCATTTGGCTTTGACCTTTGCAGAAAGTGCACACAGAACATTGTTCTCTGTTCAGACTGAACAATTTATATTTACATTGTATCCGCAATTCTGCTTTGAGTGCTTTGAGTGCTTTGAGTGTAAGAAACTCCAAACCGCACAATGTTGACCTGATGTTACTTTTCTAATGCTCACTCTGTCTAAAAAAATAGGATCGTACGTATGTCTCTGTGATATTTGATACATAGGAGTCGAATTAAATTCAATGTTCACGATCGATCGCCATGAGTTAATTGAAAACT
The DNA here is from genome assembly GCA_019776165.1 of Pogonognathellus flavescens. Lineage (NCBI taxonomy): Eukaryota > Metazoa > Arthropoda > Collembola > Entomobryomorpha > Tomoceridae > Pogonognathellus > Pogonognathellus flavescens. Next base: position 17,969 of record JABASD010000666.1, on the reverse strand, counting down.
GTGGTTTTCTTTAGACTGATTATTGTATTTAATGTCAATACACAAGAGACATGCATTGATAGCTTTATTCGTGGTGCTCGTCTGTATACTTTGCTAGAGACATGAGTAGGATTTCCCATAAAACCTTATTGTTTAACCGCATAAATATGTATAACGTTTTTTGCTCCCAATATGATTTCCGCTCCAATGCTAAAGGGTAAATGTAACTTACTACTGAGATTACTACTCAATTTTAGGGACTACTTGCTTGCAACCTATCACACTGCAGAGTACATGATTTTTTGAAATGGTGTGGCTAAAATAATATGCAGTCCCACTCACATCGCCGATAATCCAGTACGTTTTTAAAATTTCATACAACATACATAATATTTGCAAAATTCATGCTCTGGTTGTGTTACACAGTAACTTATGTAAGAAATGAAACTTTTACACATGCACAAAATGCACATGACATGTGGAATACTAAAATTGTCTGATACAAGTAATACAAAAAGAATAAAATAAAGTATTCAAGACGTGATCTGCATTTGTAATACTTTCATCTAAAATCTAAAATATTCATACATCTGCATTCTGTAGAAAGGAACCCATAAAATGAATGGTTTTACTGCAGGAATTTTAATAAAACTTATTTGTGCACTTCTGCATACGATTTCGACATGAAAGAAACTTCGGCATAATAAAATCTGACTTGAATTTCCCTTTCTTGTACAATTTCCAAAAAGTACTTTTGCAGGCTTAACACATAAATAATAAATACCTACCTGGTACCTAACCCATGTTTTAGCAAGGCATTGAATTTATTTGCAAAACATAAAACATACTAACTGTGTACTAATTAAGTATGAGCCTATTTCACGTATTATAACTTACACTTTAGGAAAATATACATTCAGATTTTATGGACAATGAGAAATAAAATATTACTAAACAATCACAGCAATCTAAATAATTTGGTGTTAGATAATGAATGCTAAGTAAGTCTAAAAATTAAACGCATTTGCCTTTTCTATCCGTGCATGTTCTCTTTCCACATAAGTTTTTTCTGTACTCAAAATCCTTGAAATAGGTAATACGTATTATTAACAGCTTAATATCTGTCCATCTGTCTTAAACTTTGAATATGAGTTTACCACTTTAAATTATTCATTCTAAAAAAGATACAGGATACTCCCTCTGTATTAACATTGTCTCCTCCGATTAGCTTAGTACGTCAATGCTTCATATTTAGAGTGTGTCAAGTGCTAATTTTATTCATAATCCCACACCTAGTTTTCACCCAGCTTTGTACATGACACTCGTATACGATCTTTGTTTGCGGTTTAGGTAATTTAATATTGTGTATGTATGTACATACTTTCCAATGTAAGTAAATACGTAGCGTACGCAAAAATATATTCTGGTTCTCGTTCTGTGGTTTTGAATTTACGCATATGAAGTAATGATTTGGATATGCAGGTCAGAATTTGCATTTGGCATTCGTTGAGCAGACTTCTATTCCTCGCTGGTTTAAATGCAATATTTGTGGGTATACGCCCGAAGAAGCATATTGGGCATATTTTATACAGAATATATTATAAGAGGTTGCAACAAACAGATATGAGAAAAATCCTTTACTCTCACATTCTCCTCGATAATTATAATTATTAGTGAAATGTACAACTACTTACAGCTTAACTTCTTTTATGTAAAACATGCTAAAACCAAATAAAGAGAACCCCGATGGTTTGTATTTTCATAACAAATAACAGGATTTGCAAACGAAACTCCCTTTGGGTAGTTTTTAGTTTGCTCATCACTTTAGTCACAAGAAGAAAGAAAAGTAATAGTAATAAATAATTAAATGTGACAATCCGGTACTGGCACAGTCATTAAAAGTTTAACTACTCTCATTTTGTCGTTGCACTATGCACTGTTTGTTGGTCATTAAGATTTGCATTTAACGTTTAAATGTCTTTTTACTGTGTACTTATTAGTTTATTGCCCATTTTGTAGACAAAAGCTAAATTGAATTTTAAGATGAGCAAGCTTTATCATGGATGTAAGGTGCAAATTCAAGAATATAGAAGTTGATTAACTGCATACAGTAGTAAAAGATAAAAAAATTAATAATCTTCGCAAAATTGTTTTAGCATTCTGAATTCCCTATTCACTGACAACCTACATAACTCGAAATGGTCAAAAATTTGACATTCATTTATAAACAAAATCAGAAACATGGGAGTGGGAGTACATTGCACCCTGTTCATATGCTTTACGCACGAAAAGTACAACTCTAGCTTCTTCCTACAGTGGATTAATAAAAGTACAAGTCAAATATTCTCCACATACATATTGCATTGCAAAAAATATAAAGTTTAAATTGTTGTACCACACAGACGTACTTCATCATGGTTTTTGCACACTGGTAAGTCATGCTAACTCATACGCATAATATTTTGCACAACTCCTAGTACTACAAAGAAATAAGAATTTTGACTTGGTATACATCGTCCCCTACCTTCTAAGGATTGTTAAGACTTGTCTTGGCAGACAGAATAGTTTCATCCTGTTCACTGTTCAGACATTGCGTTGTGACTTGGCATTATCCTACAAAATGCCAATATACATTGTATTGTACTTCTGCAGCGTCCATTCCACTACAACTTTCCGTGTGAACAAATGGATGGAATATAGTGAATGAAACAAATAAATGCATAGAAAAAACAATAATTATGACCTAACTTTAACTTATTGCCATTGTCTTTAGGTAATCTTGTGATTGAAATATGAAGGGTAAGCTATTCTTTGTGTAAAACAATAAACACTGGAAATAGTTTTGATTCACTACCATAGTTTTATAAATGATTGCTATATATAGAAACAAAATGATACATAAAGTCATGTTCACCTTAGGAATACTTAAAACTAATTACAAGCTTAGCTAGTGTATTCTAGTAATTGTAATTAAAAGCAAGAGTGTTTGTAGTATATAGATGAGTGGTTACTCTAATATACATACATAATATACTACCTATATTATCGATTACAATTACAGCTAGAAATATGAGCATATAAAAACAAAAACATTATTAATTAAAAAAATTATCATCATAATATTATGTATAAAAATTAATTACCAATACCAATGTAAACGTTGTACCTAATCAAGAAGAGCACGAAAAGTAATAAAACTAGAATATAATTTGTAGTTGTACCAAATACTTTTTAATTGGAGATCTTGGAATACTTATGTTAGCACTAAGACAGTAAGGAAATAAAACTTTTGACACAATTTAACTTACCTCAAACACGAGTGCAATTTTGTAGACTTGCCAGCCAAATCTTCCCACAGCGGCGCTGAGTTCTGGAAGCATAAAAAATTGGCATGATTTCTTGTTATATATAATATTATGTGAATATGTACATAAACACTTCCTATCCACAATTTTCTGATGATAATATTCATTTCATACAGTTCACATTAATCCCTTCGAATGGAAATAGAATATAATAAATATCAATAATGTTTCAGCACTCGATGTACACATGCAGTGTAACTAAGAAAAATGTTAGGCATTTGTTGGATTTTCACAAGCATCAATCTTGATATTACAGATTATTACGAAATTCAAACATCCATAATAGTATACAAACAAATTTTCCATGCGTACGTAATTTCTACTAATATGACTTGATGACTGTACTTTAAACTACAGTGACCAAGTGACCATTTACAAGTAGCGAAGCTCTGTATTCAGTCAATTCGTCAATCGTATATACATACCATACGTAAACAAAGAACAAGGTATTTTTGTCATCGCTTATACAAGTTACATTATTATCGCTGCATACTGTGCGGTTGACATTTTTATATAGAGTGATAATAATATAGGTTTGCGAATAGAAATTAAAAATTATGTAAAAAGCAAGTTGTATATTTTTGCATGCTGATCGTTTATATAGTGAATAATAAAGTTCAGTTTGATATGAGTCTGTTATTTCTAAATTGCTATTACCAGCTATTACTATTTCACCACACTACTTTAAAAAAATCAAGCAAGATCCTTTGCATTGGTTTGCCATAACTTCCTGCTCATTCATAGTCTGCTGACAAAAACAGATAATATAATCATTCATTAACATTATAACAGAGAGCTTGAATTTGCATGTGCATCATACAGTACCGATGATTTAATTGAGCTGGAGCATGGAAAGAATAGTATGAAGGAATATGAGACAACAAATAAGTTGTATATAAGTATAATGTATAAATAAACGTTTGCTAGCAAACTGGTTGCGTTGCAAGACTGCTTTAGTAGTTTCCAATCTCAACTCAACTATTCATTTCCATATCACCAAGGTCGAATTCTGCTATACTTTGGTTCTCTGATTGAGAATGTCTCCTTTGTATAATAACATGTTACAACACTACAACAGTATATTAAATATGTAAGAGCATAATACATGCACAAATGTAATATCTATACAACATACAAGCGTCTTGTTCCACTCGATTCGATTCAAACATACTAGTTATTTTATTACATACAAAAACCAAACTACACCAACGGTCAAAATGATATCAGCACCATCCACACTGTCGTCAGAATTCTCTGTATATGTAAAATCTCTCTATATCAATAGCTTGACAAAAATAATTTTCTATTTAGCTATCATACTTCTAACGAGGTTGTAACGATTACATTTCTAAGCGGTTCCTTTTTAAAGTGAAAATTTTGACACACGCAGAACAAAAGGGCATGTGAAAGTTTGAATAATATTAGTAGGCTACCTCAAAATATGTACAAAGATTATTGCTTACAATGTATCACAATCGATGTTAAGTGAATTGTTATTATAGTTGTATTAAAGGACAGTAAATAATACCATGCTATTAAATTGGTAGGCCACTTTCGATTTAAACAAATGTCCATTTAGTGGACTTAATACTACCTGTCAATGTGTCAATTCTTTATGAGGTTAATGAGGCACATAAAATCATTCTACAAATAAAAGGATTTAAATCTCTGTCGCACTTAGTTTTCTACATAGCATACCTAAGTAACATAAATCCATTACCTATACAGCGCATTATGAAATTAATGAAATACCTACATCAAATGACCATTACCATTATCGTACAAATGGAAATCTTTCGGTTTGGGTTTAAGAAAAAACATAGCATAGCATAAATACTTTTACACTTGAAATATTCAATGTCAATCTGCCGACTGGCTGTGGACTGATAAGAACATCTTACCTTCATTTCATTGATAATCTGCTGGAAAAGTCCTCCTAAGGCGCAATCCCTTTCAATAACTGAAGATTGCTCCATGTTTATTGAGTTGAGATTATTCATTTTATTATAGCTAAAGAATTGCAAGAAGCGCAGCACTTGTTTTTATTACACACATTTATAGAGTATATCATATAATTTATAGCCCAACAACACACACACAGAGCAAATTCAAGACTTTTTGTTATTAAAGCGAGTTCTGCTCCGATTGCTCTTGGCTATTTTGCCTTCTGCTGCTGCCGCTGGCTACATGCAACTTTATTTCCACCAAAGCCAAAAACTAAAAAACACACTTGAATTTTACCAAGAAAAGTCTCTTTCTCTCCTAAGAGCAAAATGAATGATATTTTTATTATTGGCCTTAATTATTACACGACACAAGAAGATTCCTTAATCTACTAAACTTAAATTTTGACACTGTTCACAGTTCACAATTCACACTACTAATCGCACAGTAGAAGAACTAGGAAATGAAACGAGAGACAAACAAATAATGTTTCTTTCACACACGTTCGTTACGTAACGTAACATAACACTGGCATAATAATACATTCACTTCGGTTGTCCAAAACGCACTGACTGCAATGAAAACTCTGCAGCAGCTACAACACAAACTTGGATTTCACGAACTGTGTTTCAGTTCAGCTTCGCATGTTCAGAGTCTACGAGTTTATTAGTGAAGCGATGGTGGAGTCTGGAGGGGAACTTTGCAGTTGGAAGGGAGACAAGCTGACTGGCTGTCTTCACGGCTTCCCTTCAACAAAGTCGGGGGATGTCTTCCATTCGCTTTAATATTTAAATCCCTCAACCAAATGGATGCATTTTGCAGTAGGAATCATTGAACGTTGTTTGGTGAGTGTTTTCTTTGATTGCCCCATCAGTGGAAATGTAAATACATGTAAAAGCATGTGGAGCAAGTAGTAAATAACAAGAGTAGAATGCCTAAGCTTCGAACAGCTCTTTTTGACAAGAGCACGTCCTATGAGCATTCTCTTCAATCAAATTCACAACATTCTCAAGGTGCAGTCCCCGCAGCGCGAATTTTGTATGTGAGACAAGAATTATCATTTTGTGCGAATTTTGTGCGAATGAGTAGCTAAAGTATTTACATAATAGAGTTACATAATATTTACATCATCTGATTCATCAGCTGGCGGACAGAAATTGTAGAACTTGCCCTGCCTTAATGTTTAAGAGTTAACTTTTGTCCAGTCATCAGTTAGTAATTGATTGTTTTCTGTTGGTCTCCTCCAGCACGAAGTTTGCGGCCGCTACGGTTACTGATGGATAATAAGGCATAGAACTAAAGGCAAATGAACTTTTGAATTTATTTAACAAGAAGTAAGTTAAAAATGTTTTGCGTAGGTAAAAACTTTTATAAAAAATAATTTATTCATTGCTAATTTTTAAGGAATTTATAATTTTGAATATATACTAATTCACATTTACTGTTTGATATTTGTCAATTTTTTAGCCGATTTTTTAATAAATTCATGATTGAAGATTCTGTGGGGTTTTTGGCTTGAAATGCTCGCATAGAAGACCCGATGTCGTATTATATGACAATTTTGAGTGCTGTAAACCTGTAAACTGGATTTAGGTAAGTAAAAAATGCTACAAACACTTTTTATTAATAAACGCTTAATTATGATATTTTATGTTGTATGTATATACATTACCAGAATTATTTACTTCTGTTAAGTAAGGTAATGAGAGGTATTTCTGTAAAGGTAATTGAAATTCAAGGAATGATTAATCCCGTGCCAATTTTATCTTCAATATACGTACATGATTCATTATAATATTATAATATATCGTCTCATTTGAAAAGATAAGATAGGAGGGTATTAATTTATTTTCGAATGATCGGATTGATTTGGTGTGTGGAGAATTTGGAAATGCATAAAAGTATGCATTTCCAAGCTCTCCAAAACATTTCATTCTTAGCAGTAACAAAAATATGAAAAGAATAACTATAGGTGTTATTAGTATTACAGATGTATACATTTTTACATATAATGAAGATGCAATAAATCGACTGAGTAGCGATTTATCGTTTCCATTATCTATTAGTTTCTGTTTTCATTTTATGAGATTAATTTGGTCAGCGTAGCTTTTAAGATTGAATATAATAGAGTGGTTGCATTGAGCTGTGCTGTGACTCAAATAGCTAGTATAAGCACGCTGATAAAATTAATTACTGCCGGTAAGTAATCCAGTATTAGCCATATTAGTCTCATTAACAGGGATTTTATCATAGGATATAATTAGCGTAAATCATTCAAATAATGATTATCTGAATTTGAGCATCACATTTGGAGTTACCCGTGTTTAATATGGGCAAATAAATATGAAATAGCGTATTATTTTCAATTTTATACATATACGTGTTAGTGTTAGGTAAATAGACGTTTCACATAAGATATGAATGACACAGTGCAGAAAGCGCATACTATCCTTGTGCTACGTGTGCAATTAATTTCAATACTATTATAATGACATTTTATTTTTCCTGTAGTTTTCAATGTAGGTAAGGTAAGCAAAACTAGATATAATAGGTAGTAGTACTTCTATGTATTTTACAATGATGATCACAGTGAGACGATATATTTAATCTAGGAACCGCTTATCTGGAATCGATAATAAATGTGTATGTATTATGATGTGAAGTATTATGAAGTACTCTTACTTCATTTGACAACTTTGTACACAGGAATTCATAAGTCTATGTAATACTTTGAATCTCCATATTCTCAGCCTTAACAAGCTTCTGTAAATTCTCTTTGCGTGCAGCAGTATGAATACCCATCACAGACATACACTCGGATTGTATGATTTACAATCATTAGTAGTATGTTAGTGATTTTTTAATAGTTTTATCAGTGAAAGATTAAGATTGTTTAACGAAATCCGCTTACTATAAAATCTTCACTGGGCCAAATTCAATATTAACCAGGTATAACATTACAAACCGTATATTATAGTATAGTATTTGCTCTCCTCTTCGTACCTAGATATTAGTCATGCGGATTCGCTAATCATGTTGAGCTTGAAGAATGAGCACAAACTTCTGATCCCTTCTTACATGTACATAAGTCTATATTATGTGAGTATGCTACATATTTGAAAATGTAATTTTCATTGCAATTTTTTTATTAGGTGCTACGTGATACTTCAAAAACTAAACCAACAGTAAGCAGTTGTGAATTGTACGAACTGCATAAATAAATTGTGGTGCTAATGATGCTGATGAATGTGAAAAATATTAACCCGATGATTCATCTCTCTGTATAAGCAGAACAGATAATATTTATCGCAGCTGGACGCGAATGAGTCTTGCATTTACAGAGCTGTTTTGGATGTTACAAACAACCGCACGAAAAGATTCCAGTCCAACACTCCCATTTATACTTTGATTTGTAACTAAATATAAAGGTATCAATCATTCATTAAGAAATTGCTACTCGAAAATTATAAATAGTTTGCATTTAGTTAGTTTAGTATTTTGGTGTTTCACATTTTTTGAGATTTAATGGGTAATTTTTTAGGTTGAAGAAGACCCTAAAAATGGAACCTCAAATGTCTCTAAAGCAGTCCACGAATTACATCTGGGATATAGCCGACCTTCTGGGTGGGGGAGCCTGTGGAAATGTTTATCGTGGAATGAAGAAGATAAATGCAGATCCTGTGGCGGTTAAAGTTTATTATGGCTCTGCAACCCAACGTGCTACAGAGACACAATTAAAAGAAATCAGTCTGATTAAAAGACTGAAACATAATAATATTGTCAAACTTCTGGACATTGAACAAGAAGAGAAAACAAAGAAACCTGTCATTGTTATGGAACTTTGTACCGGAGGAAGTCTTTTCAAAATCTTGGAGGATCCAGAAAATTGCAGCGGGTTACCTGAAGACGAGTTTTTGCTGGTATTGGAGCATGTGTCAGCAGGAACGCAATACCTAAGACAAGAAAATGTTGTACATCGAGATCTAAAGCCAGCCAACATTATGAAATTCGTGGGGGATGATGGTCGTAGTGTGTACAAGCTGATTGATTTTGATTCAGCAAGAGAATTGGAAGATAACCAAGAATTTTTTTCCTTGTATGGAACGGAGGAATATTTGCATCCAGACATGTACGAACAGTATCTTTTGCCAAGAAATAATGCTCCGCAGAAACGATTTTCAGCTTCCAATGACCTTTGGTCGGTAGGTGCCACACTCTACCACGTTGCTACAGGCCAAATACCTTTCCGCCCCTATATCAGAAGAAAAGATCCTCAAACTATGCATCAAATGACTGCAAGGAAGGCTCCTGGAGTCATTTCTGCTTATCAAGAAAAACACAACGGAAAAATTATTTACGAAACATCCCTACCAAAAACGTGCTGTCTAGGTTCCGAATTGAAAACTTTGCTCACACCACTACTTGCCAATTTGATGGAGGTCAATCCAAGGAAGAAATATAATTATGACCAATTTTTCTTAGCAGTAAAGGATATTTTGTCAAGAAAAAGAGTGCACATTTTCCATGTTAACAAAGTCACTTCATTCCTCTTGTACTTGAATGTGGAAACGCAAAATAAGTATGATGATATTTTGGAGGCAATTAAGTGTCATACAAACATTATGCCCGAAAATCAAATTCTGTTACACAAGGGAAGATCGGTGTTCCACCTTTTAGAGTTTGGAAAACGGTCCACAGATGCACTGCCTATGACAACACTGGAATCACCCCTGATATTATGCGACAGAACTGATGCTGATGTAGTGCTGAGTCAAGCAGAGATATCACCAAATTTTCAGGCATTTTACAACATACCGGACGCAGTAAAAGACTACGAAGTGTCAAAACATAATTGCTCTGTCGGGCATGATATCAAAAGGAAAATAGAAAAAGCGTGTCTTTCAGTCCAACTTCTTAGCACAGCGGCACAGACAATCAGTCAACTCGTGATTTTAAATCTAACTACAGTTGCTAAAGAGCAAACTCACATCCAAAGTGTTGTCAATTCCTTAAGCAACCAGTTTGAAATGATGAAAGCATTCTTGAGCTTCTCCAATGTATTTCTAAACCATGTCAAGTCTAGTGGAAACATGGATCTATCAGCTAGCCTGGCCGAAGCGTGCAAAAATATGGACGAAACTCTATCAGAACATATTCAACAGTTTGATAGATTGAATTCTCGATTGGCGGAACTCAATCCTGCAATTGTTCACTTGCTTGATGCCCGTGTAGAAAAAAGGCCCCTTTTATCCGAATGGGAATCCAGTTGCTCTAAAATTCCTGTAAGTTTTCAATTGTTATACGTATAATGAAAATTAATGCAATGTTATGACCAGATGTTGAAGTATCATTTAATTTTCTAAAATTATTTAGGCTATCAATACCTTCAATTTGACTCCTACTTCTGCTGCCAATATTGTTGAGAAACTTCGCCACTCGTTTCACTTCTTTGCAAGCACTGATTCGGTAGTAACGTCAAATCAATCTAGCAGAACATACTACTATCTACTCCAGAGGATGAAAATGGACGAACAAACTAAAAAGATGAAGGCGTTACATGAGTCGGATTGCAAGAAAACTCTGGTGAAGGTTGTAGATACCTTTTCCGATTGGTTCAAAGATGCACAAGCTGCATTTTTCAAACCTGAAATATTGGCTAAAGACATTGTAGAAGCTCGTACTGACGTTACTAAATGTGAATCTAGTTTGGACGGCGTCGTCAAAGAATTTCTCCATCAACTGCAAAACTTTGGACAAGCGTTAAGTGAAAGAGCCAACCAAACAAGAGCTTCATCCGTTTCCCAAGACAAAAGCACTAAAGCAGCCAAAAGACTTCATAAGCACATGAAGGCTTTCGCTCTGGTGCATCAGGAAATTCGCAGCAATTCTAAAGAAAGCTTAGATTTGTGCAATCAGCTAAAGTCTCTGATGGAGTCTTCGTTGCTTAGCGTGAACCAATTGTAAAAGTTGATAATAACCGGAACTGCGATAATTTTATCTAACGTAAGTCTTTAAACTTTAAACCAACACACCTGATCATGTATGCATTTTGATTTATTATTAGTGATTCGCTTGATTTATATAAGTAAGAAATACTAATAATGTTATAATGAAGATATTATATAGATTATTCTGTGCAGAATCATGTTTTATTATTTTGGTGTAATTGTACTAACTATGAATTTAGCATAAATATGTCACAAAATTATAGATTATCTAATTCTAATTGTGATACCTACGATATAAGCTGCCAATCAATTGTGTTTATTATACTATTTCCCGAATATATTAATAATATAGCAGATATAACGTAGCATTATATTAAATAGCTTAAGCGTACATTTTAATAGGCTTGTCTTTCTAAATCAAGAGTATAATTTAGTATACTAACAAGTATATCATAATGTTTTATGAATTTTTGGGGAATAAGTTATTAAAGTTAAGAATCATGTCAACTTGTCAACGCAAACCATTAAGTTAATCAGCGAATATCCATTAATTGTTAAATGTACTATTTTATGATGACAATAAACTTTCAGTAATATTATTATATACTTTTAAACAGATGATGCTAGAAATACATATTGGTTTTTCATTTGAGAACGTTTAACAAATTACTCATTTTCCGAACGTCGAAGTCCGAATTCCGAATGTATTGTTTTGACATGTATGTATGTTGAATCTATTGTATGATATTAGCTTGCAAACTTTAAGTTTTTGCCAATTTTGATACATATGTAATGAAATGATCTAATTATATTGTTGGAAAGTCGACAAAATACTCTCCCCGCACCTTTTCTTTCCCAATCGCATATTACTAGATTCATTTCATTAATTAGGTTCATACTGCACTTCAATTTTTAACTTATGCACGCAAGTCTATTTATGAAAAACCTTGTGTTTCTACTGAAGACTATTATTTTGTCGTCTCATTAGCTATAAAATATCCAAGGCAAAATAAAATCAGTTCATATACAAATCTTATTATTATCCTATGTACTTGCAGAACATGCAGTAATATTAATACAATATATCTGTGCAAATACCATGTAAATGTAAAATTGCCTCCGGGCTTTGGCAAATACATGTGCTGTGTGTGTACAACTTTTACTGCGGGTACTAGCATACACTGCGTATACAAAGTATACTGCAAATGTGCAGGTTAACTTATGTTATGCTTGAGAAACAGAAGGACCGGACCACAATGTATTGCACATACAAGGATAAGTACAGCTGCAGTTTGTGGATTGCATTTGCATAGGGGATGTAGTTTTGTGTGGTGTTGTTGTGTTTGAAGTTTGTAGGTATATTCATTGGTTGTTTTTCACATACATGTATTTGCATTAGTATAGCAGGTAGACCAATAATATTTTGATGGGATCGTATAGTTTATTTTTGCAACGATTCGCATAAAGTAGCTTTGCGTGTTCGAGAGATAGAATGACTCACTAAAGCTGACGATGACAAAATTATTTCTTACATTCACACACAGAAAGCTGAAAGTTTTAATTTTTAACAGTAAAGAAATTCAACCTTTTAAGTGAACCAAAATAAGGATAGAAATAATACAAACCGAAGTACAGTGCGGTGTTAAATAACCTGTTCATCACTTATCAGTTTTACCTGTATACAAAGGTAAGCAATTGCCAGTTGCTAAACGAACAATAATCTTTAGGTTTTACGTTACATATGCGGTTTTTGCACTCAATAACTTTGTTGGCTTTTTGCATTAATTTCCAAAATAATGTATAAAAGTATTAATGCTATAGCATGAACAATAATTAATTCTAAACAAAAATAATCTATTTACAGCCTCTATTATATGAATGAATATTTGTTGGGTTAGCACAGTAGTTACACAGCAAACTTCTTTAATGTGATTACACTCTATTCTTAACTTACTTAGCGGTAATCATTTTCCCGGCTGTGACTATATAGATTTAGAACAAATCAAGACTATATAGGTAATAAAGACATTCATATCTATAGCGAATGGCTTTAGTAATTAATAATTAATGACATTTTGTACAGTGCATTCATAAACTCCTCTGTACATAGGTTTATAAAAGTTGTTATACAATATGCATACATACGATAAATGTATTGTAAATGGCAATAGAATAGAGTAATATCTATTATACTAATCATACACCTAATAATTTTGTAGTAAAAATATGGAAATGTAGAATGTTTTCTGTAAGGGTGATTAACATTTAGCGATATGTTAACAATATACACAATATACAATTAGTTCCATTAAGGTGAAAGGAAAGTCGTCTCTACCCTGCTGAGTAAGTCAACTTTTCTCTACCGGCATAATATATCGATTTATTTTGCTCACTTGATTAGTATTATAGCAAAGTTGTTCTTGACCTATGCATGTAAAGAGTTTCGATTTGTATTTGCCATACCACACCATAATAATTAGCATAGAATTCGATTAATGTCATTACCTTTAAAATATTCTAGATCTTAGATTCTATTTCTACTGTATAGTTGGATTAGATATGTTTTTGGTACTATACCATCTTATACATACTCACCTTCATCTTGGTATGTTATGTCACTTTAGGCTACGACAATAATATGTACAATGATTATTTTGTTTTAGGGAACTGATATTTTTCAGTTCATGCATATGCCGTAACGTTATTATGTTGATTGAGAGAATTAAATACAATTTTGGAATATACGCATTAAGCTATATAATTAAATATATATACGTATTCTCCAGTTTAATAACGTAAATAGAAAGTAATCAGTCTGTTATTGATAAGTTCGTGCGACAATAACAATGTGACGATGTGGCGAATAACGGATGTGGTTATATGAACCATAAAATGTGAAAATGCATTTGTCACTTATTTTTAGTTTTGAAATAGGCCAACATGAAATTATTGTTCCGTTTTCCTTCCATACTTTGAAAGTTGATATCTATTGTTAGTTTTAATTGCTACATGAAACTCAGAAACTAGTGTCAAGTAATCAATTGATTCACATGACATAAATTTGTTATGCCGGCTATAGTCACTTTCATTTAAGCTTTGAATCTTCATCTACTATAGTACATTGCATTGAACTATTTAAGGTATGCTTGTGTTATGCATCATTGTAATGTATATACCTTAAATGCTTAAGTTAAGATTTGGTTCTGAACCATCCGGGAGACCATCCGGGAGATTTCTGAGATTTCCGATTTTGCACCTACTCTCAATATTGATTAAATAATTAGTATGTGCTGCCATTTTAGTTACAAAGACGCAGAAACAAAATACACATAATATGGATGTTGAATGATGAATTGAACCTCAAGTAGACATAAAATAAGCACCTTCGTTTCTTGGAGATACTTCACTTGACTTTCTTCCATTTACCTTCCCTTGATGCTTTGTTTTCCTCATTTGCTTATATACATAATATTTATGATTGAATAATAATATAATATTTCGTGAAAACATTCGCATTAAAGTTTAGTAGCAATTTTACCTTGTATTTACACATTATTTTAAGCCATACTTTTATACAAAAGTTATTACAAACAAAAATTCAGTGCCAACCATTTTACTGTGTAGAACTATCTGACAAAAATCAAGAGCTATAATTAGATTTGCCTTCGATTTTTATACCTACCTAAGTCGAATTGAATTATCATTGGCAAAATCATTGCAAACTACATACTGCATAACATGGCGGAGCGTACGCAAGTAGCAATACTAATAAAAATGTTTTAGACACAAAGAAACATTAAAATCCCAAGACCAAAAAATAGTATCGTTCATGAACTAGTAATTGGTTACAGACGAATAGATAAAGTATACCAATTACATCTTTATAATATATCGTAACTTATAACAGTTACGAAAATACATAAGTATATATAATTAGTTAATTAATATTGATAACAGCCAAATTTCTTTTATTGAGAAGTGTTCATACATAGTTATTACGGACTATTTTTAAAACTATATGTGTATTTGTATAGCTAAACTAATAAAATAGCTGTACATATGTACCTAAACTAAAAACTCCTACTTCAACAATGATAATGGTAATAAATGGAGTAGTATAATTATAATTATACAGTTTGTTTTAGGTCTGAGACTAGTATGAGGTAATGTAATGCTATCACTTACCGATGTCTATATATCTACTAAAATTTTGTTTAAAGATTATTTTTGGGTCGAGACCGAGACGGAACGAAAGATCTGCTGATGCATGACCAATGTCGTTGTTGGTACTTTATATGAAAAGACCTATACCAAATTTTTTTTTGTTTACATTGCATTTATACACTATTTAACTTGATACACAGGCTAATAGACTTAAAGCATTACAAGAAATGTAATTTGTAATGGTATTTTGCATGTATAGTGATTATGGTTGTTAAAAAGTATTATAATGTGTATTGATGGTGCAGGTGGTACGGTACGGTAATATATACGATGGCAGTACTACGTGTCAGTATTAGGCATGTTATTTTAGGTAGGAAATTTTTATTACGAGGGAGAGGTGCAAAGGGTGGAAAATAATTTTTGAGAGTGTATCTCTCAGTTGAACTGTGTTTTGACACAGTTGACAGTGTTTGATAATGAGTGCACTCAACTAAGTTTTCTATTTTGCCATACTTAAATAATGCTTTCTTAAGTAAACTAAGGCACATTTAATCTAACTTCATGTTTATATGTGTGTTAGTGTGTTTTCAATGCAAAAAATAGATAGAGAATGTTTGCTCCGGCTTAATGTGTAGTGTGGTAGGTACGTATGGAGTATTGCGTGTCTACTACCACATAATGTAGCAATATACACATTATTATACTTATTATTATATTATTGCCAACTGTTACGTTGAATGAAAGTAGTTAGTAGTTATATGTAGAGTTATACATTCATCAAAGACTTACAATGCTGATTGTGTGAGTAGAGCAGAAAATTTTTGCCCTGTGCAGTCTTTACTCTTTACCAACAATATTATTTGTATATGCTCATACAGGACACAGTGTGTATCCTTCTGGGTGTTGAAAATAGTGCCATCAAGATACGAAATCAGTTCGTTTTTCAGCAGTATATTATGATTATTTAATTAGATAATCTCCTTTTTAATCTTATAACAATGGTACACTTACACATATCTATAACAGTACACATTGTTCTATTATATCCTTACAGTCTTTGGTAATATATTATGGTTATATCTGTAGTAGCGCTCATAATTATTGGCAGTTTAGCAAGTGCAAGTGTATAGGCACGTTGACACAAAAATTAAAGATTACTAGGGGATGAAGATTACTATCAAGATTAAAATACATATCTATCTATATGAAGTTTTGTATTATGTACCTTCTATATGTAAATATTCTTGATTCTTATCTTGCATAAACATTTCATCCATTATAGTTCTGTATATATAGGGGAAATATTAAGAACTTTATTTACAAATACCATCTTAATGTTTATTGTGTGTACGATCTTGTTTATGAAATCCTGAATATAAGTTTCATTTTCTTTTAAAGCTTCATTTCGTATGTTTCTTCTATTTTGCATAATATTTACAAACAACTAAGTAGTACAGAAAAATACAATAGAACAAACTTATACTTACCTTTGCCTTGATGCAAATAACTTTAGCCGATCTGGTTATTCAAGTTATTGGCTATTATGAATGGCTATGCATGATTTGAGATTTTATTATTTGTTCAGTTCAGTATTCACTACCTCTTCTGCTTTGATAACTTAATCCATCACCTGTACAACGACGACGATGCTAAAGAGGGCTAAATTAAGCCATTCGTATTTTGTCAAGCAGATAGTCATCTAAGACATAAATTTTAAGCTATAAAACCATTTTGAGAACAAGTCAAAATAAGTTTTCGACATAATAATTGGACCGTTACCTGATGGTTTTAGCGTGACCTCTTTGCAGTTGCAGTGTTTGACAACGCATGAAAACAGTCATTCAAGCTAAAAAGCCATACTAACCCACAGATTGAGATTATGTGAAATTTTGGAGGCGTGATGATGACAGCCAAGTTTGTAAAAACGTATTAAGTAGCTTCAAATCACTTACATTACCTGTGTGCGCTCTTTAAACGTAGCTCTATAGGTACATTACATTGATTATTGTCTCACGCTTAAAAATTATCTACTTTTATTGTATGTAATTGGTTTCCTATGTGTGTAACTTGCTGTACAACAGAAAAATCTCATTTTAAATGCGTGCGTTTCAGAATTTTATAAAAAGTTGTATTGAATCTCACTCTTTTGCTTGAAAAAGTTTTTCTGTCTCAACAATGAAGAATGAGATTTATGTTCCAAGTATAGAAAAAAGTCTCACACTATAGTTAGGTACGTGTCTGCAGAAATCTTGACTCAAATCTAAAAATAGCTTGTTTAAATTGCATGGTCATGTTGTTTCATGTGTTGTTTGACCGTCTCAAAATTTGGCTACTTAAATAGAAGTTCTTGCGTCATTGTTAGCATATTATTGTGTCCTTAGCATACAATGGTGGTAGGGAAAACACATATATGTGCCAGTGTTACTGCAATACACAGGATTGCTGACAATAGCTCTACAAATTAGTATTATTACGGATTTCACATTCCGTAATTATCTAGTTTCCCTAGTTATTATTATGCCTAAACAAAATTGTAAATGTTGTTATTTTGGAGCTCTCTGTTACGTCG
>JABASD010000665.1:0-63124 GCA_019776165.1 Pogonognathellus flavescens | reverse complement strand
TAATTGCTCAATTGTATCATTAATTGTTCAATTGTATCAATAATTGCTCAATTGTATCATTAATTGTTCAATTGCATCATTAATTGCTCAATTGTATAATTAATTGTTCAATTGTATCAATAATTGCTCAATTGTATCATTAATTGTTCAATTGTATCAATAATTGCTCAATTGTATCATTAATTGTTCAATTGTATCATTAATTGCTCAATTGTATAATTAATTGTTCATTTGTATCAATAATTGCTCAATTGTATCATTAATTGCTCAATTGTATCATTAATTGTTCAATTGTATCTTTAATTGTTCAATTGTATCATTAATTGTTCAATTGTATAGATACATAGATAGATACATAGATAGACAGACAGACAAAACAAAACCATATACTAGCTTCGCTAGTAAATAAAGTATCTTTACCTTTATATCTGAGTAATTATCTACAATTATACAACATTCCATTTCCTGATGTCCTATAGCCTATAACCATATACTTGCATTTTATGTTAATACATGCCTATATCTTTATATCACACGGCAACAGTAAAATACTATGTACAACACTAAGTGGTTTATATTATTTGTTTCGTCGTTGTTGGTATTGGTTAGTGATAAAACACTACAATACTTGAGACAGACGCATTTAAAGTTCAAACGAATGACCACACAGTACACCTGATATGGCTATACCTGGTGATACTGATTGTAACAAAATGTTATTATGATAGTTTGGATAACGACGTATATACTAACAGTCTGTAAATACAAACCATTTACAGTATCATTGTGCAGTTACATAATCATGTT
This sequence comes from Pogonognathellus flavescens, assembly GCA_019776165.1. NCBI lineage: Eukaryota > Metazoa > Arthropoda > Collembola > Entomobryomorpha > Tomoceridae > Pogonognathellus > Pogonognathellus flavescens. Next base: position 62,317 of record JABASD010000665.1, on the reverse strand, counting down.
TGTTTGGTATATTATAGCAGATTATAATGACCGAAACTGGAAACCATCCTGATAATAGGAAATGAAAGGAAAATAATGCCGACATAAATTGTTCTTAGCATTGGTATTACGCTATTTATGCACTTTATTAGTAGTAAAGTACAAGACTCGTTCGTATAAAATGATTACAAAGAACAATTATTCTCCTATCGTATGATCTTTATCACAAAGTTTCATTGCCTACCACAGCACCACTACTGCTCCCTTTATCTTAAGGTAAGCACGAATTAAATCGATTTAATCGCACTGCAGTCTCTACTGTGTGAGAATATTACTGGCATTGCTATCACATTCATGAATTGTGAAAGTGTACAAGGGAAAGTATGAAAGTTCTCAATTTATTAAGTATCTAACTTACGTTTTAATGAATTGATGCGATATTTGAATGAATATATCTTGAAATATTCAAATAAAAAAATGTTACTAATAAAATAAAACAAGAACTGACCAGTTTATCGTTGAGCCAGCCAGTGGCTTGACTATGGTAGGTGACTTCTTCAAACGAGTTTTTGAGCACAAGTCCAAATTTTTGGTACTTCTCAAATGGAGAGCTGCCATCCAGTCGCACATCAAAATTCTCGAAGTCTTCGATTACCCAATCGCATTTTGCATTAATGGCATCCTCATTTAATTCCGCCTTAAACTCTGCCTGTTTGCATTTAATTATACAAAAATTCTTTTTATAATCGTCCCAATCTTAGATTACAGTGTGTTAAAGTACGTACGTTCGATTAGATTAATAGGATCTACAGATATATGGTTTTTCCCATTTGGTTCATGACAATTCAAAATATTCAAATAGTACAAGAAAGGTTTAAAGAAAGTTGAGTTTTCCCATTAGGGTTAACAAAGCTTTCCGATTTTATGAATAAAAGCATTAGAGCAGAGATAGAAATATAAATCTGGTGAAAACTGAGATTTATGTGGACTATTAAAATCAGAAAGTTTAAAACAATAAATATTGATTTTTTTCCTGTAATTTATTGTGGAAATATTTCAGGGTTTTAGTAGAGGTACTTCTGGTTGGTTGATTTCATATATGATTTCATCGTATCAGCCAAGGTAGTTATTTATTAGTGTCGACAAACACATTTTGTGTTCAACTTGTAATTTAGAACATGTAGAAGTAGACAGTGGAGGAGCCAGAGAAAGGGGATATATCAAAGGATATCATGACAGACTGTGTGTTAGTTTCTCATTGTCAGATGAAGTGATATAGTATCAGCTCATAATAAGTAAATACCCTACTCCCTCCCTGTACGTACTTTATATCGTGTAGTACTGTAGTAATAATATAATGGATTTTGTTGAAGGCAAGGATAGAATCTTACCTGAGTACTATCGATTTTGGCCAAGGCGTTAATATTCCTCACAGGCATCCAAGGGCTTGTAAAGGTAGTTGAGACCTGGAACTCTTCCCAACCGTTCCACACAAGGATTCCTTCTAAACCTATCACTACTTGAGGCCATCCTAATTGACATGCTAATCGAAAGCTGTCCCCCATAGCGTAGCTGAAACTTCCAAATATTTTGTCATACTTTGCATTTGACGTCGTTATGTCGAACCCCAGAGCTCCGTCTTCCTCAAACCTTGGCGTTCCTACATTATTCCATTCATTCTCATACACTGTTCATCTTAATCCCTTCTTTCTCCTTGTCTTTCCTATCATATAACCCACTACTACTATATTAGTACTAGTCTCTTTCAAGAAATAGTCACAGCATGCATAGTACTTTACTAACATACAGTTCCACGCATTTCAACGTATGTAGTACATAGACAGGTACATAGATATGCCAATATAATAGAGACAACAGAAGTACGTACACTAAAAGAGTTACATATAATGTTGTGTCTTATAAAACGATTGAAAAGGAAACAGGAGCTCCACTATGATTTTCTGGCATTTTACGTTATTTCACCCCAGCACAATATTTTACACAAGCAAGTCGCTCGTGTCTCCTAGACTGATTTCATAGGTCTCTTTTAATGTAATATGCACTCTGCCTTTGCAGGGCTACGAGTGACTCGACCACTTTATTACTAATTGTAATTATAAACTCGACAGCTGCCGTTCTTTTCTTTTTTGTCATTTCATTAGCAATTTTAATTGGATTTTAAGATTAATTTCAAATGATTTTATACTCTTTGTACTTAATTTCACATAAACGGGGAAACCGTGTTTATAATTACTAACATAATATAAAACGAAGTCATATTACTTCATCATACGTAAACGCATGAATAGTCGGAGAAAGAACGAGAAAAAACTTACCTGTGATTGTGATCGAGTATTGAAGGTTTTCGATGTATATTCCTGCGATCGCTAGCACATCAGAATCATCTTGCTGACCAAGAATGGCTTGAAAGTCCAAATTTTGGTAACCTACAAATGAAGTTTTGATGTGAAGCTCGGCTCGGGTTGATAATATGTCTTCGACACGGTCAGGAAGCACCCAATTGTTAGCTATACTGATATCTTTGTCATTCGGGAGCTGAAAAGTTAAACAAGCATAACAATGAACGTTCCAGAGAATGGTCGACTCAACACGATTGAAATGTCATATTCGATATAGTGTTGCAGCAATCGGTTTTTTGGGATTTTAGGTTGTAAGAAAATGGAATGATTTCCATAGCGGGTAAAGCAATTGAGAAATTGGTTGATTTACTCGAGTGAGTATTATTCAAGGCAGGAAAGAAAACTAACACTAAGAACATCATCACCATTACAAAAATTATCATACCTGAATGTCAATATCCGTTTTAACATTCAAAGGACCATGTTGGACGTGAATCACTTTTATGCCAAGTTTGTTCCAGTTTAGAACTGAAGAACTCATGTTGGCATTCAGAGTAAATTTGTAGTTTTTGTACTTGTTCGCCTTGTTGGTTGTCGTCTGAGTTGTTTTGACTGCTATCTGAGGACCATAATGTTTTTCGTTGTCATTGTCAGTGTCATCTTCGTACTCGTCCTCCACATCCGTAGATTTGGTTGGAGTATCGTCTTCAACTTGAACATCCTCTTTCCCATCCCCATCACTCTCCAACTCATCCAATTTCGATTCAATGACTCCAGACACAACTCCACCATCTCCCCAAGACCCGTCAATAATAATGTGACATCCATTTTGCCTCCGGAAATCCAATCTGTGAACACCACAAGATACATTAGTAACCATCAGATAGCCTTGCTCGAACCTACACTTGATGTTGAAACACATTACTATCTGTACTGGCTACAAATATATACATACATAGTCAAATTATACACAGTACACATATTATATGTGGGAAACTTTCTACAGAAACACAAATCGTAAAATATTGCAAACAACAAGTCACATGTGTTTATGTCGAAGTCATTTTGACTTGCTTCTAACTCGTGTGCCTACTTTCTGCAGTCAAAATGCTTTTCCTTTTTTAATCTCAATACAATCGACTCAAATTGATAGTACTTTTTGTTGGCTTTACTCGAAAACTTCCTTTCTTCTATAGTTACTTGTAAAACTTTTCCAATTTCATGGTTTATTGCATTTTCTATTTTCACTTTTGTCTAACATGTAATCCAAATCAAAGTTTAATGGAAATATGGTGATCACACTCATCTAATAAGGACAAGAAACTGCTACAAATAGCTAGCTTAATAAAATTACTTATATTCAAACATCAAAACTGGACGCAGTCAGCAATAAAATGTCACCAAATTCAAAGTAAAAATATTTTAACAAATACAGATATGCACTAAAAAAATTGTATTACGCTTTAAAGAACGCAATGGTAGATCTAACGTGTTTATAAGTGAAAATATCTTTTAAATTTATTATAAATTTATAAAAACTTTTTATTTCTTCGTATTTTAATTACGTATGAACCACGAAAGCATGATGTACACTTTCGGGGTATCTTGAAACCAATGAAGCATCAACGCGTGGAGTTGCAATCAAGTACTGATAATAATGCATTAGTTTTTAGCTAAAAATAGCATACACAGCAATATTATATACAATCACGCACTTTTTAAAACAAATCATTTATATATTTTGATTCGGATGATGAATAGGAGTATGTTAATTATATTACAGCGGAGTTTCGAGACGACTGACTGTGCGATGCTATGCGTATAAATATATTTTTCGTATATCTAGAAGAAGCTAACCCGACTTCACCCTTATGGCCCAACCAGCTTACAGAGTTAACTTTCCGACATATGTTTGTGTTGGGATTTCCGACAATGTAATAACGTTAAATACCAAAACGGGGAACTCTATACAGAGTCTAGAGTCTAGAGACTGCAGTTTGTAAACTTATATGAATATAATGTCACAGAAGTTTACCAGATGCAGAATTGCTTTTATTTATGCAAGCTACGTCCAAGTAATTAGACGAGGATGCGTTTGTGGGCTTTGAACCCTATTTTAAGTTTGCTCGGAGTTCATTCTTCTAATGTTGAAAACGTGTTTCTGTCAGCATCTCAACTAATTGCAAGTTCATCCGTCACTTATTTCTGACCATGTACCATTATCAGCTGTCGGCAATGCAATATTTATGGAGTGCAACCTTCCCTCTTTTGTGGCCTTCAATAAAATAGTAGCAAATAAAATAAAATAAACCGAAAGTAAAAATAAATTTATTCCTTTAGCTATGGGAAACAGGAAAGGTTACAAAATCCAAACAATAGTACCCGCATCATTGTGGGAGGACCTAAATCTCACTCAGTCAAAACTATCTCATTGAATTTCATTATATTCAACATTGTATCTTGAACAGTATATTTTTAGAGATAAGTTGAATAATAAATTACCGCAAAAGTTTGTGTAATAAATACTAAACCGGACACCGGTGTAAATAAACAATGTAGGATATTAATAACGGTGAAAAAGAACGCACTATTGCAAAATATAATAGTTATTTTCACAATGGTTTAGCGTTGTTGGAATTTAATTGTTCGTCATTGTCGAATCTGTTACCAAATCAAGCGTTTTAATTTCAGCATATAATTTTGAAGTTTTTAGCTTAGGTATACGCTTCGGTGTATCAGTACCATGTAGTTAAAGTGAAAGTGTTAACTGCCAAAGGCCATGAAAGCGTTGACAGTTATCGTGCGGACAGACAGACGCGAAGAGCGTTCCCATTAAACAGCTACGTTGTTTAATAAGGGTAGCTATAACGTTTATGGTATATATATACCTACTGGAGAATATAGAAATAGACAAATGCTTCAGCTATAAAAACTTATTCTTCCTCCGTTTTCTAAATCTGTTTACCGATATTTTCTCGAAGCGTTTACCTTTGTTACAATTTTCTCATTGGTATTTCGTTGTTCATACGATTTTTATAATTTGTAAAAGCGGCAAAAATATAATCACGCAATAATTATAATTGAAAAAAGATTCATAACTTAACAATTATTTGTGTACATATTTTGGTTTCTTGCTGTATAAAGTGTATAATATTCTATAATTTGAGATTATATTGAGAAAAAGGAACAAACTTGTGAGTTCATTGCAAACAGAGAAGAGAGGTCCTCTTTGTTTATTTTGCTCCCTTGCGAGACCATGAGTGTTAACAAATGCAGTATAAAGAAAGCGTGTAAGTTTAGTCTTTGAGGCAAGACTTGATGTACATACCCGACATTCACGGTGCCATTCTTGACGACCTGAAATGGAGTCACAAGCTGGAGAAGAACGTCGTATACTCCTTTTTCTGAGATTCGTGGTACAAGTCGGGCATTAACATGCAAATGCTTATGTTCGTCCCATTTCAGCCTCCCCGTCACAACTTGACTCCCGTCCTCTGCTCAACATGAAACAGCAATTTAAGCACATTTTACTTGCACAATTCTCATCCTCGTCTTTAATCAAGCTCAATTCAATACCATCCTTAACTTGACTTCCCTCCTTCAGCTTCCTTACATATTTACTTTGCTTTGTCGACAAACACCCGACTTTTTCTATACATCACTTTAACTCAATACATCATTCAAAAGTGTTTCTGTCATTATAATGTGCGTTTGAAAAGTCTCCGGATAAAAAGATTTGTTCGGGTTTTTACAATAATACAATAAGCCCCAGTACACATTTTTCTCAACACTCAACAGTAAGGAACAACGAATTTTATTTTGTCTCTGTCAACACCACTAACTCTTTTGGTCTTTAAGACATGAAAAATACCTCGAGAAGGCATGGAGGAATTCGCAATCAGTAGGTATAACTTATTGTGAGATGAGGTATCCAGTAAATTCGTAATTAAGAAAATATGTCTGTGTGAAATTCTCTAGTACTACATGTTGAAATTGTAAAGATATTTCTTGTCCAACCTTCATTTCGTGTGTAATCTCCTCCAACGAGGAAGTGGCGTCCCGGGTAAGTAAGAACCAACTCAGTTCGTTGTAGAGAGTCCCGAGACAAGTCCATAAAGCACTCAAGTAGAAACTGCTTACTTTTGTCTCTAGTCGCATCCCAGTCGTACTGCAACCCAAATAACTGCATTCCATTCTGATTTGTTGCCGTGAGACGGGCGTAAATGTCCGGATACTTGCTGTGTGCAAATAATAAAGGTGCTTATTTTGTACAAACAGAAGAACATCAACAACAAGAGAATTAGACAAACTCCGGAACTTCAGAAGCCAAACACTGAAACAGTCTTTTTCAACATAATAACAATTACCTAGCTGGAAATTACATATGTCTCTCGTCTCTACTTTCCTTTTCTCATAGATATTACATCTAAATAAATATCCTCCTATCCAAAAACCCTACGGCTAATTATCCGGAATTCAAAAGATAAATAAGTTTACTGTCTAAATATAGGTGCACCTATCTATTTTATCCGAGTGAGTTATTAACAAATTCACTCAATCAAGAGTTTCTAACCCAATATTACAATGTTAGTTTACATATTAATAAACGCTTCAAACCATTAATCTAAAATCTAAGATTTGCTGATACAAAATAGGGCAGTCTGATATTATAGTTTCATATAACTTCCTATGAATACTATGAAGGTCTCATCTCATAGTCAGATTCTTCAACATATTATAGTAATGCAAGTGTAAAATCTTGAATCTGGATAACAAACATGCCTTAATCTATCCAAACTTACTTCTATTTCACTTCAATAGATTTAATCTTGTTACTAACATTGTACGCACTGCTAAAAATTTGCAAAACTGTAACCACAAACAGGGTGGACCTGAGAATTCTGTTTCAGCGCCTCAGAAGGGCGCTGAGCCGATTGAAGGGCGGATGGCGATTTTTGGAGGGTTTTGTCGGAAATTTGGGGCTTTTGTCGTGCGCCCTTGTGCGCTCGGAGCGCCCTAGGGGGGTAAGAACCCTGTATCCCCACATTTTTCTCAGGTCCGAAACAGGGGATTCATTTTTTGCTTGATAATGAGCACGTGTTACTAAAGTCGGAGGGTATTTTTTGAGATAATCACTGTTGGGTGCTATCCAGTGCAGTAGTAGAGTAGTACGAGTTGAAACTAGCAAGACATCATGCAAGCAAATGAAAGTTTGAAATAGTTACAGTACCCAAGCAAATAATAAGGTGAGAAACAGGGCAAAATGAGATTAGGAAAAAGCAAATACAAAAACTAGATGATGTCAGTTTTCAAGGTACATCAGCTAAATTAATGCTACAAAATGCCTTAATTCCATTCACAATTTTTCTATTGTCGTCTGAAAGTGACGATGCTAACTTCAGAACTACAGAAAAATATTATCCGGATTTCTATAGTCGTCTACTACACACAATTACGACGTATTTCCACAACCATACCGCAATTTCATACGGTAGCCTTTTATTAAAAGTTAATAGTATTTTTAGCTTCACCGATAATAATGTGGCTATTAGATAGCCCTGCTTTAGTATAATTGGGCTTTCTTTCTGCAGTCAGACCACTATACACGGTGCGACTATCAAATATTACACTTTTTCAACGTAATGGTCTTACAGACATTTAAATCCCTCCGGTATTGAAAGACACAAACTGCATAGTGGCTGTGAGTATAATGAAGAAGGAAGAAACACAAGCCGAGAACATTTAATGAACTTTTAAATCTGAGAGGAGAGAAATTATGAAGATTTATAGAGTTCATTATTAGAAGCCCAGCTTAGATTTAAAGTGGCTCCCTTCATATCCCTTTAGATTTCCTCTTTCGTGCAGCCTTTCCCTTTCGTCTTCTTTTCTTCCCACAACTATTACTACTATTTGCTTAATATCTATAAGCTTCATTTAATAACACCGCGTGCACAAAAACAATGCCCACAGCACTTTATATATGGAAGTACAGAAACCGATGATGTAGTTGTAGACATATCATTATTATCATATACCGTGTCATATGACATCAACTGCACTAACGATCCCTTCGTTAGTTCTCCCTTTGTTACTTATCTTCCCTTGTTATCCCTATTTACAACACAGTGAAACACTGTAAAAATAGAATAGCAAAACAAAAACCACGAGAGATACTACTAGAGACGTCAAACAGGTAATTGCCTCAATAACGGACCCAATGATTCGGATCTGATTTCAATAAACTGGTTACGGTTTCTACACCTTTATTTCCTTGTTCCATTCAAAGTATATGCAGATAGTTCCAATAAACTACCAGATGTGTTGTATTTTAATAAGGAAACTCTATATTTCTTTTTTGAACCCCTGTTTAAATGTGGCTTTTAGTTTACGTTTGTGTTGCTGAAATTTTGACGGCTCTAAAAGCAATGAAGTCAAAAACTAAACAAACTAAGCTATTACAAATCCACTGTGTCGTAAACCACCCCTATCATCTTGAATCTATGCAATTTTTTTAAGAATGTAAATTGCTGGTCTATTATTTTTACCGGTGCTAGCAATAGTGCAATTGCTACTAACATTAAATTCGCCATTTAAGACTCACGAAACACGGCTTTGCGTTTCCTGTATGTAAATACTGATGCACATTTTCCTAAATGTACCGTGTGTTTATGTACAGGTTCTCAACCTTTTATTATCTTCCTGCTGCTTATCTCAATCGTGTGAAATAATTATGACTTTGGCAATGGCAGGGTTTCAAAAAGCATTATAGCTGTAGGTAAAATACATCTATACTAATATTAAAGATACAAAAATGCTTTGTCTAAGGTGAATGCTACTACTTGGATATATCCTACTCGAATAATTAGGCAGTGTAATCTCATGCAAAATCAATCACGAATTTAATAAAATTAGACACTTACGAACCTGAACACTCAAGCAATAATTGATACATATTTTACCTGAAACTCAATTAATTGAACTTCTTGAAAAGTTCTATTTTTGAACACCATATAGCCAATTATTTTGAAAAAGTTACATTATGCAAGTACAGGCATTTGTAGTTATCACCGCTGATTTTTTAGGTCGGATTACGATATAGATACTTCGTTAGTACTAGTAGATAATAGTTCTGGAAGTTAAATTATTCCTTACTAAACACTACTGGTAAATCTGTGTAGTTTAATCCTACCGTAATTATGTCGGATTGAATATAACGTTTTGCCTAACAAAGATTTGTCAGTTATCAATTTACAATATTAAATACAATCACTTACTGTTAAAATTATAGATCATAATAATCAATCGAAATAATTCAAGCATGTCAATTTTTCAGATCGGATTTAGGCTAGAAATGAGATTTGAAGGTTCACACTGTTGAAACTTCAAATAGTTGAAGTCAATACAATACCAAACTGACCGTTTGAAATTGCTTAAAAAACTGGAACTGGAAAAAGAAGCGGCTGAAAACGATGGCTTGTATGATATTTTGGCTTTTTGGTGTGAGGGAAACGTTGGTTTGGAATTCGGAATGTTTCTTGTTTGTGACGAAGGTAAATACTTAGCTAGTTACGGTACAGGGAGAAAATAGTGAGTTGGAGAAAGGAAAGGAACGAAAGGAAGAAAAAGGAAAGTCATGTCATGAGAATACGGAAAGAAGACACTGGGTGAGTGAACTGAGACAGTAAAACGAGTTGCAAGGAAAGAGACACATAGACCAAGATCAATACTTAAGGAACTTTAAGACGCACCAACACTTGCTGGCTAAGCTCCCTCGGTTAAGACTGAAAAATTATTCATTTATCATTCCCATGCATACATAAGACGCATTTAGGTAATTGGATTTTACTGCTGTTACTACTACACTGGAATATTACCATCAAACTTATTCCGACATGAAGCGAGTGTCACCATCCCCGTCTAGTCGATTCTATACTCTTCCTATAACTCAAGACACGACTACAGTTGAATCATAGCAGTTTGTATTACTGTGGCAGTGTGCTAATTCTAAACAAGCCGGGCTCAGAACCTACTGAATAAACATTAAATAAAACAATGTAAAATGATGCGGAGACAAGCACAACAAGGATTGAAACAACTCACGAAGCCAAATCTGTCTTGATGACACATTGAAAGCCGTGGAGGAGTTCGATTTCACTACTTATCAGGTACACGGTTTCGCCGGAAGTTAAAATCCCATAGACTTTATGTTTCCTTTTGCCCAAATGATTATAACCAAGTTGTAGGGAATTCTTTCGGTTCTGGTACTCGGTCTGAAACCAACATCAAATATTCATCAAATTACTCACTCTCAATTTCAATTCTCTTGAACAGGATACGCATCCCAACGAATAATTTAAGTAGAGGTAACACTGTAACACAAGCATCTTCCAAATAATACTTAAGAGAAACAATAAGAAATTCAAAGGCTGTACATTTAAAGTAACTTTGGTATCTTTGTCATCACTAATGATGTGAGATCCTAATTTTAAGAGATCCATTGTCTTTGTTTCGATTGATAACTGCAAAGCTCGGTCCACGCGGTGTCGCTTGCTTTTATCACTATAATCCACGCCAATTGTGATGTTGTTCACACCAAACCAGTCAGTATGAAACGATCCCTGTAATTTTAAAACAAGCTCAAATAATATTATTTATTACGTTCGTAATAGAGCTAAAAACACACAGTTGCCCCTATTGAACAATTTTCAGTGCGTTTAGATAATTCATTCTTACACTGTCACAAGAGTTGTGTTAATTCTTTCTTAAATTAAAATGATTTCCGAGAGCTTCCAATTTGGAAGTGTTGATGACTGTTTATAAATTTAGAGTCTCTTATTAGTTATCATTAATTTAATCCTTGACATAATAAAGATTAGTAAAATTTGTTTAATTTAGTTGGAATTATGATTCTCTTTAACTGATGGTCATTGCACTTTAAATATGTTTTGCAGTATATTGTTTTGTAACATAACAGCGGTGAAAGAATTCGTGTAAGCACAGCTAATAAACTAAAATGGCTGTTAATGTTTCCATATAAATGAAAACTTCACCACATCTTTATCTTTATGTCATACAGCAAGCTGTAAAAGAAATACATTCTCATAATAATAAGTGAAAGGAAACTCATTGTAAGTTACTCCTTTACATACTTATTTCATGGAGTGTAACGAACCCGCGGTTGGTTGGTTACGATGAAAGTATATTATTATTATTATCTCAAGTCAAAAAAACATCCATCCAGAACTGTGTCTCGGATGTATATAAATGAACGGTGAGTAACCTCGAAGGCGAAACAACAATTTAGGAAGGTTCATAAATGAAATGATATTTTCTTATCTCTAAAGTACTTGGTAATAACCATGTAATAATTCTACATACACTCAGGGACTCACTCTTCTAAGGCGACAATGTAAATTTCTTGTCTGTATAAATAAACATTGCAAATTTCTTATGAAATTTGTTCATCTCATCCCATTCACTTGAATACATGTTTGCTAAAACATGTTGTACCTAAAAAGAATAGATATATAAAACATTATCATAGAAATTTAAGAGGGGACATTACCTGGTACAGCCGATGTGATTTCTCTTCAAGATGTACAAACAAACGAATAGGTTGATGATTTGGGAAAGTAATGTTACCACCGATTTGGAAGAACGTCAAAATACCCGGTGCTCTTTTCAAAGATATTGAACTCTGCAAATTCTTGCCTGTGTAAAATGTAAATTCGTTCATTTAAACTCTGGTTATGAACAACATACACAACACAAACTGTTATCATATTTTCTTATAACAAAACATAATTATGATCAACTTATCTTACCTCCAATACCAATTATATAATGCATAGGTATGTACGGATTTTTAGTACTCTTGCATGTAAGTAGTACTATTAAGTAACATAGCCAGAGAAAGTCTATCTAATTATAAATATAGGTAATATCGTAGCTACGTAAGTTGACAATCTTTATTATTCAGACTAAAATTGTACATTGCATTGATGATGTCTATCACCATATCTACACCTACATTATATAGAAAGACCACAATATCAAATTCCAGAATTTTAGCCAAAACTTTAAATTCTCCACCGAGCAGTTAAATGACTTTCTTACCAGCTTTTGTTTACATTAAGCCTAAAGAAAAAGATGTTACTGTTCTTAAATTTGATAGTGATTTTCTACAAATTAAAAAATTGTAAACTATCGCTTCTGTATACAATACCTGCTTGTATAGTAAAGCCACAAAAATTACCCACAAAAGAATGCGAATGTATATCATCTGATCTTTCATACTATATTGTTTAAAGTGCAGGTTATCTGTATATTGTGTCAGATCTAAATCAACTATAGGCATAGGTAGAATAATTTAAAGTAGTGTCATACTAATTCCATCGTGTATAACTCGTTATATTATATCATATGTATATGCTTTGTATGGAGGTTGGCAGTAATTGTGGGACAGTTTCTTGCTGATAAAATAACCACGATACATAATATGTGTATAACATATAAGAACAAAGTAGTACATAATTACAAGTGAGACGAGCACTAATGAAAGGTAGTTTCACTAACAATAAGATAATGCATCTCCGCAAAAGTAAGTACCAGCCAGAGAGTGATGCGTTTTAGTGTGGGTGTGTATGGAAAGGAAAGATATAAGACGAAGATAGTTTTTAGGTCTTGCCTGGAGCATATCGCAGGTTAATTGCCGAATCCATAGATTTCCCATGTGAATTGAAAGTGACTTCAAAGCCCCAGTCTGTGTGTCGAGCAGGCTCCGTAACCAGAAACATCCATTTCATTCGACTACCTTCATGACTCTTCAAATGAACAGCAGCGTGCTTAATTCTCAATACATTTCGATCTGACCACGATGGACCTTTTCCTTGTCGCAGCTCCGCTTCGTTCACGAATCCATCCTCACTCCTCTAGTTCCCCGCAAATTCCCATCACACACAAACACGTAAAGGTTAGCTAATTACTCAATAGAAATCCATTCAATTTACTCAACCCAATCCAAGTAAAAGCATGAGAGGGCATTGTGAAATTCTAAAGCACGGTTCCTATAATATATTATATTATAATCCTTTCTTACACTTTAGTTTCTCTGTAAAAGCTTTCTCTGTACACCTAGATAGACCATAAATAGTGTCACACACTTTTGGACTTATACATAGCAGTCAAAATGAATTATAGTACAAGTACAATATTATGAGCGTGGTTGGATTGTATTTAAAAACGTAGTTGGGCTATTATCAATTTCAGTAAATTTCACAGCCAGATCATACCGGGTTTCTCCTGAGTTCTAACAAAGTTACAAAAGTTTTAAGCTAACATTTTTTTTGAAAGCACTAAACAGCCAAACTAATTTGAGATACATCTTTTGGGTTTGTCGTCGGCTTAATATTGTAAAAGGATGCAACTACTTTAGGGATTTTTAAGCCAAGGGGCAACTAATTTTGTGACTTTTAAGATTGTGACATAGACACTTTATGGAACCTGATTTTTATTGTTTTTCAACTAAATTGCTAAACCAACCATCTTCAAAACTGATTAACTTAAAGTTTCGTCCACTGTGAAATTTAACTTTAAATTGTGCTACTATATTTAATTGGATTAAGTACATCTAAATTAATTACACTGGGGTTCGACATAAATTAACATGAGACATATAGAGCTTTGAAATTTTTGCAAAACCTACTAATGCAAAGTTGTATATTTTAAAATTTTCGTAGTACAGTTCAACATTCTGCATGATATAACCAGCTAAAACTACCACATCGATACTATTTATGGTCTAACTATGTATTTATGGAAATAGTCTCTAACAAAACTACAGAAATCGTAATAAGAAATGACAGAAATGACATGCAAATGAAACAATGGGTGTATAAACTCTTAACATTTAAATATAAACCACTCAGTCATGAAATTCTAAAAGCCATGCACTCGTCGTGTTTTAATGAATGTTCTCTAAGATGATCAGGGCAGAGTGTCTTTGCAATAAGAATTGACTGTTCTTCATTCATCGAAAGAAAAAGAGTTAAAACTGAGACGTTTCTACATAAATAAAAAACACTCAAAACATTCGCTTATCATGCTTGGCATGCAGTTGCATACATAATTTTTAAATAGGGAATGTGTCAAGTGGTTTTATAATAAGCTGTACAATGTATAGATACAATATAGAATGAACTGCAACGAAAACTATGAACAAAAAGTTGTGCTGAGTGCAGTGACTATAGAGACACAACATTGTGTAAGACTAAGAGGACCTAAAGAGGTACTTGTAAGATTATTTGTAGAAAATATAGATATCTGGTGCAGGAGTTGAATGAAATGCCTCGGAGTAGTTTATGAGTCAGCTGAAAGGACAAGGAGCGATAATCTTGCCATATTTCTTTAAACTTTTTGACAGACGGATGCAATAAGAAAACTCTTGTCGTTGTATCGCCCCGTACATTTGATATACAAGAACTTCGCAAACAAACAGATATAAAAGGTAAAGGAACGTATAGGTAGGTAAAAATGTGTATCCAATATTAGATACGAAAACACAACAACGCTGACTCACAGCAAACATCTCCGAGTAGAATGCAATTCGAGAAACTCAATTTCGGTAGTAAACAGAACTCTACTAGTTATTCGAGCAGCAGGAGCAGAGCGGAGTATCAATGACATCAAGACACAATGAAGTCTCTAGAACATGACAAGCAATTCCTACTTACTATGCGAGCACAACAAATATCAACTCTAAAGTCTATAAATGGGTACTGGTAGAGTGGTAGCACATAGAGAAAATAAAGTTCGAGAGCGGAAATCGTTAAAGCATTTCCGGATGCGATGTAATATCAAAAAACCTGATATTTCCAAGATGTCCCTAAATCATATTCAGGATATTCGGAAAACTCAAGACTAAGAGTCATATCGATTTGCCGTGTGTCCCCAGAAACTTTTGACAACTGCTCATCCTTAATCTCCTTCTTGCTTATCGTTGTAGTGCATTTAAATGTTTCCGTGTTCGAGCGACTCGTTTTACTGTATTCCCCATCCCACAGTAACGTGAGACTTGTGTCGTTGCTCGAACCATTCAAATTCATTTTTACATTTCGACCGTACAGTTCCACATTTCCAGTTCCTTTAAACACTTTCAAATTAGCCTTTGTAGATTTGTCCACAATGTTGATTTCACCTGAAAATAAATTTATTATAATAGAAAATCTGATACATAATTGAATTTGCTATGTAAATATTATTTGCATCTCACGTTTCTGAATTTCGGTTTATATTTACATTGACAAATAAATTTTTTTGTTAAAATTATATGAGAACATTATAAACATCAAATACGTTACATACCAGTGGCATCAACAATCTTGTCATTTTTAAGCGAAACGGTGATTTTGGGGTGGATAGACGTTTTACCATTTCCTTTGTCTTTCTTCTCGAATGAAACGAGAGTGGTGAAAGCTGTTAGATGACTTTGCTTTGCAGAAATTTCCAGTCGGCCATTTGAGCTGTCATTACTCAGTTGAGCTATTACAAATTACAAGAAGTATGAAAAACAACGCATGTAGTGAAAATAGAACACGTTCCTTATCTTTTAACGTTTGAGAGGCTTATCTGGAGAAAGTACTTGCACCCTGAGAAGGAGAATGGTTGTACCCGTAATCTTATAAGCATTTAGGAAGGAAGAAATCAAGTTGAGTGTAAACATTTCTTGTAGCCTGACGTAAGTTAAGCCGGATATGGTTACCCAACCATTGAATTCAGAATAGATTTTAGTCGACTTAAGTAAAGCTGCTCCCTTAATGGTAAGATGATGTTACAGCGAAGACAGAACGAAAGAGCAATCGATTGAACATGCAAGTGAAGAAAAAATCTCAACTGTGTTTGGATTTGTATTGCAGCAAAGAGAGATCCGGAGCACACTTGCTCTCCTTTCTCTTTGAATTAAATCCCATTTCTAATGTTAACTCGGATCAGAGGTAATCCATGCCCAAGTTGTTATGCATTTAGACAACACAGTGCAATGGAAATTTCATGTCGACTTCACAAACTACTAAGTGCTCTAGTGCTCTTCTCAATGTAACGCAAGAGTTAAGACTAACCAGAATTAGCCAAGCTCCTTATTCCATTTCACTGCACTTAAATTTCAATTCTACTTACTTTATTATACTCAATAGATTTTACATTTTACTCTCTGCCCCCACAATCCAGCAATACCATTCTCATCCGCAGTCTTAACCAATTAGTCTAAAGCAAATTGCCTAATGAAAACAGATTTTTTCCTTGGCACTAATACCAAAGTTAGTCTCAAGTCATTACAATCCCTGTCTGCTTGTTTTATGTAATAGTCTCTATCGTTCTGTCAATTTTCTTTGTGTACACAACTTGTACTTAAAAACGTACGTTGTGCATCTCGGACACTAGTATGTTACACCGGAATAAATTGTCACTTAAAATTGTTTACGCGATAACATATCATTGGGTATGTCAAGATGCCTACAATAAAGGTGAGGAAAAGTGGAGCTTTTTCCTAATAATTGCAAAAATAATAACTGGGACACTTGGCTAATAAAACAAAAAGGAGCTATGGAAACAACAGTTGTTATTCGGTTATCAAGCTACATCAATGGGAAAGTTGTGGGACAGTTTTATTAAGAAACGGTCCAAGTAGTTATTATTAAGGAAAATCGGCTTTTCCTCACCTTATAATCTCTCGGCTGCTATGTACTAAATGCGCCTTGGGGTATGTATAGCCGCATTGGGTACCATTTAAATTCAACAAATTCTTATCACAGAACATCAACCCACCGAAATTTCAACTTTCCGAAAAGGAAAGCCACCGAATGCAACTCGCCCCTAATAACTCACCGAAATTTGAAACCACCGAAGCAGAAACTCACCGAATTCAATTCACTGACAAAAAAACACCAAAAAACTTAACTTAACTAAAAACCTGAAGCACCTTTAGCTAATCCTTTAGTACCTTTAATCTAATCTTGTAGCACCACAATTTCTAACTTATTGGTGTTTGATGATAACATTTTGTAGATGTCGGTGAATTGATTTCGGTGAGTTCCTGCTTCGGTGGTTTGTACTTTCGGTGAGTTAGTTTTTTGTGGCGAGTTGTTTTCGATTACCTCCATTCGGTGACTTCCTCGTCCGTCGGTTGAATATTGTTGTGTGTGAGTTGTGTTCAGTATAATGTTATTCGATGATTAGTTTTCGTTCATATTATGTATAGCTCATATCATTAAATTGTTATTATGTTCGGCTATTATACAATTATTCTAACTAAAACAATTCTGCAAGGAAAGATGCAATAATATGCATTATGTATTATTAATGTTAATTAATGACAGTTTACTGGAAGGTATCAAAGTATCATCCTATTAAGATTCTTTTGGCAAGAATCAATACTTGCAAGGACTGTGCCTGCATAGAATTATTGACGCTTCACAGGCTCTAAGGTAATTAGTGAGTGGCAAGTTAATAAAGCAACAAGAATTTGAAGTATAGTAAGCTAAGAGCAGACATTGATTCATTTCTAGCTTACCGGAACCTTCAACACTGTGGCTTGGCAATGTTGCAGTAAATTTTGCCTCTTGATAAACCTTATCCACATCAACAGTCAAACCAAAGATCTGGGTTGATGTTGAGCTTTGTTGCGAGGAAGAGCTTGTAGTCTCGTAGGTTGCAGACAGCTTAGTTCGTTTCTGCGGAAAATACATCAAGATGTATTTTAATACATACATATGTAACACAATACTCAAAACTCAATTCAAATAAATCCTGCAGACTACACATGTGCACGTTCATGATTCACTATGCATCATCATAAAGCTTAGCAGAGTATTTATGAAATACTCGATCACAAACAAAATCTGCGTAAAACCATCGTATTTTGTACTCAATTTTGTTTCTCATATATAAGTTAAATCCTAACACAAGTAATATTTGCATTGTGTATATTTAAACAATAATAAACTCAACTATAACAAATGCCAACAAGAGAAAGCTCATACAAGTAGTAAGTGTTCAGGTACATAGTAGAAATGGGCCCGAACAGATTTTTTGGTATTTGGTTCCGGACGGTGTGAAAAATATTTATTCGGGTTCGGTTCGGAATTTTAGGGAAATAACTGTCCGAGGTCGGTTTAAGAATGACTATGTTCTGACGCACCTGGACTAACTAAAACAATAAAATTAAACCTGAAATTATAAAACTAACACTTAAATTGATTAATTAATGTTTAATTCAAGTAAATTTGATGTGTTTATGCACAATTTGATCGCAAACTGATTCATATGCAAGATTTATGAGGGTTAGAACTCGTACGGTTTGGTTTTGTACACTTTGCAAAACTATTGTACGAGTTCGGTTCGGTAAAAATCTCAAATTGTTCTGGTTCGGTTTTTTACCCATCCCAACAGTTCGATTCGGGCCCACCTCTAGTATATAGTTATTCCCTAAGCGTTTGTTGCACTTCTGATTCAGATGTGAGTAAAAGTGAAGTAGCACTCTAAAGTGCAATACACTCATTCCTGCCGCCACATTAAATGTTCATTACATTATTACTTTCTCCACATTTTTCAATTACTCTATTTTTAGTTTCAAAACTCTGTGTGTATCAATCAAAGATGTATCCAACATACACTAATTGGTTCAATTTATGGATCTGATAATCCATTTGAATTACTTACGTCGTACCTAATGTAGCTGCTTTCATTAATATTGACGCATTATGTTATGTCATTATACTATTACACTGTTACATATACATGCAAGGTCGACTTCCTATAATATGCACTTCTTTTAGGCAACTATTTATTGTGAAATTATATCACAAAACTTTCATTCAGTACGATTTATAAGGAAGTCTCAAACATTACTATTACTTCTACATCTTCTTGTCATTTATATTCGCATTTGTTTTTTAAGTCACGCTGATGGATAAAACGGGTCTTTCATTATAACATCAATGAGTAAGCATTTTATTTTGCAGTAATTTTTGTCTTCTCATTATTAAGAAACGATATTTCTTGTATGGAAATGGGTTTTGCGTCTGTCTGTCCGTCTGTTGGCACGAAAACTCAAGAACAGTTTGACGAGTTTGAGATAATGACTTCAAACTTGGCACAAGTGTTCTAGTGTCCCATTGGAAAGCAAAGTTCGCAGATGGGGTCAATCGGCCAACTCCTTCATGACCTTTGACCTTTAAGACAAACTAATTTGTCAATACAGCTTGTACGTCACACCGCGTTTTAAATGCTGCTATGTCAATTATACTTATTCGGTTTCAAAGTTAAACAGTTAAATTTGAAATTGAAAATCGCCAATAATATTACAATAGGCAACAATATTTTTAAATGCATGTACTAGTCATGTTGCTGCTAACACGGTTTCACAGTTAATGTCATCGTGTCACAGTTCACATCACAGTGTCACTATTCCCTTCAGAATTCTAGCTAAGCCTTTGGGTTAAAAGATCATAAAACAAACGCAAAAATAATAACAAAATATTGTAATAAAATATTATTATATTAATGTGGACAAGTTGTAATATTATATTTGAGATGCAGGGTGCAGCTCTACACGCTAGAGAATAAAGCATATAGAATCGCTATACAAAATTAGTTGACAAGTCGGTATTATAATTTACCAAAAGTGTATCAGTCTGTCCGTATGCGTTTATTGTGACCGTGTAGATGGAAATGGAACTTTGTACTTTTTAGTTTTGTTTGTTTTTGTAGAGATCATGCGAATGTGGGTAAACAATATTTGACATATTTTATGTTTACTTGTAAAAACTGACTCAATACATGCGTGCTGTAATATATATGATAATATTTGACCTACCTTAGTCTCAAATATTGTTTTTGATTACTTTAAGGATATTTTTACGATAATATTTTTCTAACTTGAACAAGCCTAGTCAACAAAATGGAACAATTTATTTGTTTGCGCAATATTACTGTGTTACGACGCAACAAAAGAGACTACACGTTTGTTACACGTGTAAATAAATCTTTATCGTATGAATGTAGTGTGGTAGCTATTATGTTGGATACACTTTTTATCCTCAAGTGTAACTGAGTCATTCAGGGTTTTTATGAACAATCGTAATACTAAACAGCAAAAATGCTGAACTTCACATAAAGACAAACGCTAAGAAAGCCAAGGTGGCTAAAACGTTTACCTTCGTAAAGACCAAAGGTTTATTTTAAATTTTAACGGAATCATTTCTGCAATTGGCAAATTTGATTGAAGTCTCGTAAAATTCTGAAAGAATCACGATTTATGAAAGAAGATTTGATATTGGATAAGAAAGTGTGTGTACCTCATCATTATTCCACAAATAGTTGAGTTTTGTTTTGATAAGATTGGGATCGGCTTTGTCCAGAGTCAGTGTTAAATGAGCCGGTCCGTTGAGTGGGAAGTAAGGCGCTAACGATGGTCCATCCTCCTCCACGTCTTGCTCCTTTCCGACTGACCTTTCGGCGTCTTTTTGAGGTCTGAGGGAAAAGTGAGATGACCCGCATAGCTTGAGCCCAAGATATTTGTGGAAGAGACCAGCCGTGCAAACAGGATTTGGTTCAGGACGGTGCCCAACGACGCGGAATTCGTCTCCTTGCATAAACATCACGTCTGACCTGAGAGACAGCAACCAGACAGAACATAAAAAGCAAACGATGCAGAATTAAGTGCTATAATGCGTGAAAGAACATTGAATTAAATCACTCAGCTGAATGCACTTCACTTGTCGAGTTTGCCGTCTTTGCTACAACAAATTGAATACATTTTGTCCTCTTACTCCTACTCTGTCTCATACCTCTCTCTCTGTACACTTCCAATGCACTTCACTCTCTTCTAACAATTTTTACAACTCCACATACACAAAATAGCTTTTTCAGTTTCAACTTGAGTTAACGTATAAAACTAAGGTGTGCACAATTAGGATCTTGAGCAAATCTCTCTTTTGTGTATGTGATTCTAATTCATACAGTATTCTATTTGTATAAAGCGTAAAGTACACTCTGCAAAAGGTACACTCTGTAAGTACACTCTGAAATACCTACACATGCAAATCAAAATCAAAAACTTTTTCTGTGTGGGAAGGAAAACAATTTTTGAGTTATTTCTGTCCAACTGATGCATATTGAACAGCTTTTAGAGAAACAGTTATTCAAAAAAGTAAATATTTTTAGAAAACACGATTGTGGCAAAATATCATACTAGTCTTTGTATACTCAGATGCGAACCTATGCAAAATATTTTCATGAAATTCATTCAAGAAGTGTTCAAGTGAAAACGAACTTAATTTTCAGGCTTGGCGTCAGTTGTCTACTAGAATTAATCTCTATGCTGTCTGCAACAAAAACATGACACTTCACACGACTCTGTTTAACAAGATTGCACTACCTGAGGTAAGATGTAGGAGCTTAAGGAAAGCTTTGGTGTCTTATACTCTCGTTTGCTATGGAAATTACATAAAAATGCATAATATTCAAACCTGTAGTCCAAAAGCTCCAGTTTGGTTTTCGGAAGACCGAATTCGGCTTGCATCAGTTGTGATCCTTTCATATGGAAACTGGCTTCAACGGCTGTGGAACTACGAACGTTTGCTCTGACTTTGATGCCAGTGTGAATTTCGAAGGCACTCAACGTCATGCTCCCCACGACTGTCAGCAGAGCGCTGCCATTTACATAGACAATTTCAATCCACCACAACCAAGAGCTCGTTATTCAGAAATGGTGGCATAAATACATATTTATGTAGATTCACATTACCCTGGCTTAATCTTACGCTTACAAAGGAATACGGAACATACAAAGGTAAGCAGAACATGGCAATGGGAGCAAGAAATATTTACGCATCTAAATGCACAAAGGTGAAACTCGTCCAAACTGGTCTTTAAACATGGTCAGTCAGTCCATAGAACGCAATACTACACATCTTATACATGCAAAGCACAATCTATTTACCTACCATGCTACCATGTATACTTCACCCGCAAAATTATAATCATGTTACATAGCACGATTAAATATCATGATTCAAAGCTTTTTAAGTAAGTATTCCCAGTCTAACAGATAATGAATGAAAGTCTACACGAGGAAATAGAAAAGTTTGGAGAGGAAATGTCATATTATTATGTTTTAAACATATTATTTTAAAATATCTCTGATTTTATAGTAACGTAGGATTTCTTCAATGGCCAAGAACATTGCAGATGTAATAGAAACAATTAGCTTTTCATGTATTCCTCTTTGGTTAAAACAGAAATGTAGCATAAAGGTTACAATACTAATATGTACGTATTGGCACTCCTTTACAAGCCCACATCACCTAAAAGCATGCAGAGATGGGAGAAAAGGAGCAGTTATTGAAATTTTGTAAAGATGTATTTTTAGCGGAATATTGTTGACATTTTTTCTTATAATGGGAATTTACAATTTAAAAACTTGATTTGAAAAGAAGAGAACGTAACTAATTGAATTCACACACATAGTATTAGAATTAGAAAAACTTGCGGTAAAAAATTATGTAATTGTACTTAATAATTGTACTTGTTAGGTTCATTTGATAAGTCATACTTTGAAACTTTAATCTTACTATTACATTTAAACTTTGAAAGTGGGGAAAGTATGAATGAAAGGTGAGAATTGTAGGATGTCTTGGCCGACTTTTTGTTGCAGGTCAAGGCTTTGAATAAAGTGTACAAGAGCCAAATCAGATATCAAGTTCAATTAAGTAGGCAATGGAAGCAAATACTCTGTACATACTTTGTCTTATTTTTACTATCTGTGATGCAGTGTCAGAATAATAAAATTGATTGCTCGCCTACGAAATTCTAGGATTCCCTCTTCGGCGGTAACACAGTCAATGTATAAATAGAAAGTGACTAACTGTGGGAAAGAAAGCGGCGTATATTTTTGTATAAGCAAATGTACAATGTAGGAATATAAGAATGTGTAAAGTGGAAGCACATACCTTGGATGCAACTTTCCTTTGAGTTTCAATTCCATGGGATTGGAATACAAGTTCCAAATGCTATCTTTCATACTTGTAGCTTGGAATCTCATAATGCTGGAAGCCTGAGCACTTAAATTCAGTGGAAAACCAACTCCGGTAGGAATGATATATGACGAATCCAATAGCATCGTCGACTTTTGCCAATTTGTATCCTATTATTTATTGAGGGGATACATGGCATAAGAAACCTTCGCACTTCAACTTTCTCATTGCATTGACCCAGACTGCACGTTAAGACCAACTACATTCTCTCTTTCCTTCCTCTCTTTTTAGTTTTTACCCATTCCCTTGTACTTATTTCACAAGTACATAACCTGAATTCCCTTTCTTATATCTTCGCATTTATTCATTTACATCCCTCCTTTCTTTTGTATAGTGGCCGATTTTCTCTGCCTATCTTAATTTATGTCTCACCGTACACCAAGGAATCCTTATTTTATGAACCATTTCACAGCCACAATCGACAGATTTCCACGACAGGCCAAGTCACCAGAGAAAATTAAAGTCTTCATCAATCTCTTTTGTATAAGTCCATACTTTGCACTTATTTCGCACTTTTACCAACTTTAACTTTCCATTGAATATCCTTTCACTATATACCTACCCGTCTATCCTGCGAGTCTTAATTAAATAAAAATAATTCAAATAGAACTAAAGCTAAGACACAAACAGACGCGTGTTGTAATACATTCTGAAGATAGCTCTCACCTTCTGCACTAATTTTTGAATGTATCGGAAAGGGTCCATCGAAGATAAGAAATCCGACTGCTCATCAACTCCAACTTTTCTCTTGAACATCACTTCATTGCCAAACGTTTTCAAGGAAAACGAAGCCTATCAAAATACACATTCAACGGTATATATTTGAACACGTGTAAACCTGGCCATAATATTGGTTGTGTTTTGCTGTAAAGTGTAGCGCTATAAACCGACAAGGTCAATTTGAATGATGACTGTTTTACCCATAGAAAAACACAACAAATAAAGTTCCACAGTTGAGATTTTAGACAAGACTTTCATATATTTCCTTACGATGGGGTCTCTGTAGTATCTTTTCATGGCATCATATTCCAGGGATAATGTACGAAGTTTACGCTTGCTAGGAACAGCCCTTTTTTCCCGGAGGGAAGACACAATGTTATACAGTTCACTACTTCTCAGCTTTCCATTAGGACCAAAAATCGATTCGACGTAATGCTCAAAACTTTCCATACGAAGTGTGGCCTATTGGTTAACAGTACATCCCATATTAATATTTGTGTACATGCATATTATATATTTACATACAAACAACTTCAGCTTTTTATAAGAAGTTCTCAAGTGAAACTTATATTCATGGTCATGACTCTTAATTACTAGTACCACAAACTACATCAAAAATTAACAAAATCTTCCGCTGCAAGTAAACATTCAATAAATTACACTAGAAACCATGTTTCAAACGGATTACACAAAAGTTGTAAAAATGTAGCCAGGAACTCACTTCAAAAACATTGATTGATTCGCCAAAGAGATCCACAGTCAAGTTGAGACTTGCCGAGCGAGGAAGATAAGAGTTTTGAGAGAAGAGTAAGTTGCCCTCCACACCAACACCTACACGTCGTACCAATAAGTCAATTACCAAACTTCTCACGAGTATTCTTCAGTCCCACTAACTACCATCCTACACTATTCCACATTCTACTCCCACACTTCTATCTATGTCACTAAAATATAATATTGGCTATATTGACTTACCATATGACTACAATACAATACACCTACCCTCGTAACAGAATACAATACCATGCTTTCTTAACTCTACTATGTTAACATTTTATTTCCAAAAAATGATTTAGTAATTATTTTTTTTCATATTATACTGACGCCCTATGTATGGTAACATACATTTGCGTAGGGGTTACAAATATCCAGTTCCTTCTAATACAAATACCAGTTCCTTCTAATAATTCTACCGTTACGGTTAGTAGTTGCACTACAATTAAAAGTGTTGAAGGAATAAACCCGGGTGGGAGTGATGGCTTACATATTATTAGTATTATTAAGTATTAATGTGGGTATATAGAAGAGGTAGGAGGGAAGGAGTGTCATTTGACACGTGAGAAAGGAAGTTGACGGTGTATGTAAAGAAGAAGAGAAAAGAAAGTGAAAGAAGTGTGGTAAATAGAAAAGAAAAGGCGTTGATAGGATCATCTCGCCCTTACTCCTCATATCCACATTCAACATCAACATTCACTTTTCTATTCACATTTTGAATTCGTATTCACTCTTTCTCATCTCTTCACAATCTTCCCACACCACACAGCCAGCACTCCACCACCACGAGGAAAAAATCATGAACACTACTTACTGAATAGCTCAGGTCTGTTTCAAACTTATTTCTTTGGCTGAGCTGCATTGTGTAAGAGTCAGGCAGAAGAACCGACACTGAAACTCTTGCACACACAACTCAACTCACTTATTCAAACTTTGTCATGCATCTTATTTACTATGCATGGGTTTTACATCATTCACCGAATTCACCCTCTTATACATAAATTGTAGCATTGTAACAGAATATTGAAATTCGCCATGATCTTTCCTACCGAAATATTATTACACAGATAAGCAAAACTCAATATTATGTCTGCATTGTCAATACATATTTCGCTGCGTATAGTATAATCCTTTCTGTTGTATAGGGTATTATTCCTCCATTTACTCAGAATACTTATAAGAGCTGGATTAAACGCAGAATAGTATATATAATAATAAGTACAACTTGTTAACAGATATTATAACATTTACTTACTGTTAAAAACCAGGGCTTATCTTTGAATGAAAATTCTATTACTTTAATTTAGAAATTACCTAGGTTGAATTCGTCGTAAAAGGATGAAACCTCGACGTTCCTTGAGAATTTTCGCATGTCCGTTGAAAATTTCTTTGATAAAATTTCATCGGCTACAAGTCCTTGAAGCTCTGCCTTACTGGGCAACGCCGTCTCCTGAAGGTTCTTGATATAGGTCCATACAAAAGACCCAACTGTGTCAACCATAAACCACTTTCAAAATACAAATCATAACAACTATATTTGCAGTTTACTATTACTATTACATTTCTTATTTACACACCTTGATTAACTTCTTCCTGTTGTAATTGCCGTTTAATAATTCGAATAGTGGGATAAGAAGGGCACTTCATAAGACCCAAAAATGCAATAATTCTGACTTCGGCATCCTCCGTTTGGTCTTGGTAAAGATTGTTTAGAATTGTAAGATCCGTAGTACAAGGCATTCGTCTACGAAGATTCATATTACTGATGCGACAACACTTTTATAATTTAACACGTAAATATATAAGCCGAATTTCGATTAATTTACCTGAATCCTTCTATTGCAGCAACGCGGATCTCAGTTATTTTATTTCTGTTGATGCATGTATGTAAGGCCTGTTCAATACCTGGAGTATACATCCCAAAATTTCCAATTCCCTTCAAGTACATCAGTACCTAAGGCGAAAGAAAATCTTTAAAATCCTGAAATACATTTTCTTGGTAGAAAGTGACGCATTTGGAACTAATGGATTTGGGAATTATAGAACTTAAATTCATTAATTTTCAAGGAAATGCTACTTGGAGTCAATATAAATCCCCAAGTAGTAACGGCAACAGTAGAAACGAAAATTAGAAAGGAATTGATTGGCAGATTACTTTGTAAAATTGTTTGTTCCAGTTATATCTGTAGCAGTGGTACAGATACATTATAGACACATAAGATAGCAGGCATTTGACATTTACACAACAAATACTAATATATATTGTATATAAATAGTCCATAGTAAAATGAAAAGTCATGGTAGTATACAGAGTGCATATTTGTCTTGTATTTTCGAACCTCGTCAACATCTTTTCTTTCCTTGGTGGCACACTTTGTCATATTGAAAACCTTGTCGTAGAGTCTGTAGAGGATCGAAATAGGCGTATGACGACCACACTGTGGATGTGTTTTGCAGAACGAATGAGCCAATGAAGAGTAGGAGAGCAAGATGTTGGGGAAAGCATCTCTTTTCTTTAATATTTCCACAGCAGCTTCCACCACCGGGAGATCAGGTTTCGGAATATAGGTTAAGGAGTCAATCCAAGAGCCGATGGTTTCCACTGGGGCATCTCCCTTGAGAATTCGCTGCCTAATTACTCCAACAGAGGCTCCTGTGCCAACTGCTTCCAAAGCATCATCAAAAGGAGTTCTGAAAAATGCATTATCTCATCTTAAACTGAACACTTCCATCCATCCCTACATTCTTTCTCCCGTGGCGTGGCGGCAGTTGCTTTTCCTTTTCTCTACCCCGCTACGTACACTCTCCTTCCAAATACGTAAACGTTCTCTACAATCCAAACTTTGTCGGCCACAATGTCTTTCCTTTTCCTAAATGTTAAAAGCCAATTCCACACTTCTGTCTGTCTGCAATATTCTTGTCAACTCCCCGTTTCCATTATTTTTCTTTCATTTCTAAAACCAACTCTTCAACTCTGTGCGATTAAACTGTACAATGATTTCATATGTGTGAGAGGTTTAAAACTTTAAAAACCCCAATTTATATTTTTCCATTCTGTTAAACAAGTTAAGCATAAACTATTTTTTCACTTAATCTTGCATTTTTAAATTAGAAAAAACTTTTCAAATCGTTCAAATGTGCAATTGGTACTTGTAGTGCTATCATCTTTGCAAATGATTTGGAAAAATTCTTTTTCTTGAACTCTTTCACTTCTGGACAGCCATATATATTTATTTGTAGTTGTGAACTGTTGCAGTTATAAGTTTAATTACGAAGTATGAAGAAAACTTGGCAATTGGGAAAATCCCGGCTTACCTGTCACCTTGACAAATTTCAGCAGCATCTTTAGCTAGATTGGTCATGTCTTGAAGGCTGAGACCGCGAAGAACACCCATCAATGCTTCAAAATGTTCACCGGAACTTTGCTGCACCTCGCCCTAATTTCCATGTCACTTTGTTAGATTTATTAGAATCAAGTCAAGCTAGTCAAACAACTAAAGAAACCATGTCGTTCACCTTTTACCAAATGTATTTATGCATGTACATACTTTACATCAGATATTATATTCTCATTTGATGGTCAGATAGGATATACCGAAACCAGTAGTCGTAGTGCTGGTAATTTCTACACGGTACAAAGTACAAATACTGTAAAGTGCTTATTAGCACAGAAGTACTATTTGATATGGTGCTGTTGTATGATTTAAAACTTTTTTTTTCAAAACTATATTTGAAATTTATCTAGCTATTACAGACACGTGGACGGATTTATATTAGAGCAAAGCAAAAATTGAAGGAATCGGCATGAGAGCGTATTAGAGTGGTAGTTATGCATATTACGGGAAGGGAGAAGAAGGGTGTAAGTATCAAGTTAGTTAGGACTGTTAGGACATAGGAAATGGTAGTGTGGTAGTAGAAAGCAGTTATCAATAGTTGAATGTGGGAAAAGAGAAAAACACGGCGTGTGTTTACGTATTGTGCATTTTGCGGCAGATTAAAGCATGTTTGACTGTGTAGGCCTTGCGGTAAGAAGAAAGAACACGACACGGCTCTGTAGCTCACAGGAGGGTATTATTGAGGGACGTTTCATGCAGAAATGGAAAAGACAAATATTCTATTGAGCGTTGCATTGGCCAAGTTTGATGTTTTCTTTTAGTCGACTAAGTTTAGTTATGGTACGACGTGGAGATAAGTTTTGCTGGCATGTCATGGTAAATGGGAAGAAATATTCGGGAGATAGTTTACTTTTCTCTTGCCGTACTTACTCACTTGAAGAGCGTGAGTGTGGCGTGAGTCGTGGTGTGATGGCAATAGAAAAGTTGGCTTTGACTCTGTTCACTTTACAGTAGATCTGTGCTTTGTACATATCAGTAGTTAAATATGCAGAATGACTTGGAAATGACTAGCCATGAAAAATGTACCTTGACAGCCTGGCAAAAATGGGTGAGAGCAATTTTTGCCGTGTTGTAGTCATTAGTGGTTTGAGAGAGGTGGTAGTCGTGGTGGAATTGTAATGAATCCCTCTTGGATATGTTCCGGGGAGTTTGGTTAATTACGTCTGCAACGGAAGGATCCAACTGGTGGAAGATGTAAAATTTCGACGAACCATCCTCACTCCCAGTCATTTGGCGACTATCAACCGAAGCAGGAGATTCTTTTCTACTTTCAGCTTCTCCAGACTCATCCGATTCATCGTTGTCTAGAATCATCCCATCTTCCGAAGCTTTTGTGTCATTTGGCAGAATAATGGGCTCGTAGACAGAGATCAGGTCGAGTCTTTGCAGCATGTTCGTGTAAGCACCTGCAGCACCCCGGGCAAGTGATGCCAGTTTGTGACTCTCAGAGCAACGGACTCCGGAGACCAAGTTCCGATCCACGATCTGCTCACATTCACTCGTTGACGAGACCGCCGGCATGGATTGATGTAACTGTAATATCATCAACAGACTCTTCAAATACAAATGATCCAAATACAACACACAAATACCAAGCACCTACTCCTATTTCCCAATAACTTCAATATCAAACACAAACTGCATTGTGCTACAATATTAATAATATCAAACATTATAGTGTTACTTTGCTACTTCAGCTTTGCTACTTGCAGATATTCATTCTCACAATCTTCATGTAAACCAGGATAAACATCCTACGCCAACATAATAGACACGACGCTAATATAAATCACATACAAAGTAAGTACACACAAAATATATAAGCGAAACTACCCCCAGAAGATATTCTACCTATTCAGTCTCAAACTACTTTCTCGGCATGCAATATTACTTATAAGTTATCATGCAGCATTTCGTCCACGTTATAATAATGACGATATTATGTATCCAGTATACAATTATAATGCATACAGCGCTATAATGTTGTATCGAACATGTAAATGTATTTACTGTGATAGGTTCATCAGGATGTTCAACTTTCCCCATTCTGTGAAAACATCCGTATGAATTTTGAGTATAATGTGCCATGTACCCTCTTGCATGCAAACCAGAATGCATTGTCACTTTGTGTCATGAAGTAGAGAAGACACCACAACATCACACCATTGTGTCATCTTCTCTTTCATCTTGTCTATTATGTTAGTTATGATGTTTACAGATCGGGCTAGAAAAGCTTCATGCATGAAAAACTATTTCTGTGAAAATATGCACATAGTGATTCCAATTTATCTTAGACTCTAGATTGCAAAGTTATAGAGTTGATGTTTGCATTATAAATAACCTATCACATATCTACATAAATAAAGTTTCAAAACTGAGCAGACGAAAAGGAAAAGGAAGAAATATGGCATACACACAAGAAGAAAGAAAATGTTTTCTATTAAAAAAACTCTCCTTTTGCTGCTTACACTGTTCAAGCTGCTCCATATTATTATTACAAATACTGTTGCAGTCGGATAGAAGTGTGGCGGAGGAGGTAACAACAGTGAACAGACTTTATCCAGTTCGTTCAGAACGTAATCATGTTTCTTATTGTCATCTCAATAGAAAACGACATAATGTACATTGACAAGGAGTAAGCAGGACAAGGAAAAGAACAAGTAAGTACAGCTCATAGAAACACATGTCATGCTATAATGCATGTCTTAAACGACAAAAAAAGAACATGGGTTATCTTACTGTGCCAAAAGTGTACGGAGTTCCTTGGATGGATGACAAAATACCAAACTTGTCACCACAAGAGCCGACGTCTTTAATCCGTTCCAATGTTAACGTACTCGATGAGGCGGCTCCCAATTTATACTCCACTTTGCATCGACCATGCACATCATCCTGCAAACACATACAAAATAACGCTTCAGAAATAGGCAGGGAGGACGAAAAGACAAAATATTTTTATTACATTGTTTAAATTGTACTTAGAATTCCTATGATCATATGACGGGTAAAATCAATCAATGTGTCTTCTCCACTGTTTTGTCATTTACATTAGTGAGACGTTATTTAACATTTCAACCGCTTTTCAACTCATTATCTCTGTCTTTAAAAAGGTTTGTTAAATAATAATGGCATTGTCAGAAGACCTTAGATTAGATCGGTGCGTCCAGCCCCATCCCTAATCCAAAGCACGACAATGCGTCGGCAGGAATAGGATTATATTAATAACCCTTTAACAGTCCAGCCAGCTCCCAGGTATACAAACTTACTGTGCACTGTTGCCAACCAAGTTATTTCTACTTCGGCCACACTAAAATATTTTGTAATGGTTTATGTACTACCTTCTAACAGCACTATCTAAAGTAGTTTGACATAAACACAGACTAATGTGCACTAGTAGGCCACGTTACCTTATTTCCCACTCATTACCCTTCATTATTTGATACAGCATGTAGCACTTAATTAAGTGTATACATTATATGACACGAAAAAATAATTGTTTAATCAAACTATGATACCACAAAACAATAATATATTAGGCTTCATTTTATACTATAATTATTATTGTATTAGTCTTAAGTACAGTAAAAAATGGCAGGTTTCAGTACCAGTTTGACTGCAGAAGGAAAACATAAAGTCATACTTTTATGCACTCATTTTGATTCTCTTGAATTACTGTTATTTAACAAATTAATTCTGACAAATAAATGTTACAAGATGAACAAAGTATGAAAAAACACTTAAGACGGAAGAAATTATAAAGTAAATACTCCATAACATACCGATAACTGAGATAATCATGCAAGATAAACTAATAATTAAAAAATACATAGATGTATGCAGTGTTAAATTATATGCATTATGTTCACAATGTTCATTGATGATACCTTGTGATAGGAAAATAGCTCTTATACTGCAGTCACATTCATTATTGTCACATTAATGGTATGGAATATTTATTCTCAATATTTCTCCTTAGTGTGTACCTAACTAATTTTGTTAAACATAAACTGGCAACAGTGCACAGAGCCTGTACAGAAATTACTCCAAAATAATTTCTTTACCTCGAGTTGTCCAACCCCGTCCCACACCTTTTTACTAATTATCGGATTATGGGATGGGGCTGGATATCGCCGATTAGATACCTACCTAGAAAATAATATCACCCATTGTGTGGGTCGCCTGAAAATATTTTATTCAGGGATATTGACTTGCACAAGTAGTCAAAACTATAACAAACATTTTTAATGTCTGCAGTATATTATATTGATTAATTTTTAGTGAAAATATTTATAGCGGCTTATTATAGATGAGATTATCTGATGACTGGAAAAGTACAACCATGTGCATATTATTTCGCTTCTTTAGTTCTATCGGTCGATAACAGTATATGTATTCATATAAATAAAATGCAGAAACTTTTTGTGCAAAAATGTAAAACAAATCGCTAATGTAACCACAACATTGTTTACCATGTATATCAAGACGAAAACTTACTTCTTGTGATTTGTGATCCAGGTCTAATCTTCTCATTGTATTCTGGAAGGCTGACAATAGACCTCTTTTGATATTCAAAGCCCAAATTGATTCTTCCTCGTAGGGACAAATCTCCTCAATCAATCCATCAGCATATGAGAACCTTAAGTAGAATTCAAACAAGATAAGCACAACACAATCGTGTATTATCGTTTGTAGGCGACCTCTCCTACTCTTTACGTCACAATTATTTTTATTTTTAAATGCGCATAAAGAGCGATTTTAAAATATTTTAGAGCCGAATGTAATTCCAGCTCATTTTTTAGGTAATCCTTTACAGGAATTCCGATTCATTTTATAAAATTATTATTTTTAGCTTAAAGCATTGGGTTTTCGTAATACCGGACAGGATGTTCTTCCAGTGATTTTCGAAACCCAATCCGAGCGGTAGGTTTAGTGAAAATAGGTTTATCGCTTCCACTTGGCAAATGGGATTGCCAAACGTCAACATCTGATATCTGTCACATAAATAAAGGAACATAACTATGTCAGTAGACATAAAACAATAGCGCTGCTTTAGAAACATTTAAACTGTCTCAAACCGAACCAGTCGGCAACAAAATTAAAACGACATTGTCAAATAAATATGACGCTTGGTTTGAGTCAACTGTGTCTCTATTAAAATACAATATTAGTTTGATATTTTTGTTTCATATCATAGTTTCATAAACATGCGACACTTTTTTATGCCTTCTTAGAAAAGTAATATCTCAATGGTATTTTTCTCATTCTTTAATAAAACCAATTTCTTTATACTTTTTTTAAACAAAACATTTCTCATTCTTGTTGAAACGTTTTCTGGATAATTTTTTCACTTTTGTATCTCTTACACTGTATCTCTTACATTTATTTCATTTTCAATCAATGGAATCTTGTAGGTCTGTTTAAAGTGAAACATTTCGAAACATACTTTCTTACTTCTTTCGAATGTACAACATACGTAATATAATTAGCCGTCAATTATATAAAGCCATCAATGCTGATCTTATTGAATAATTCAATTTACTTAGCAATTAGAAAGTTTCTAAAATCCTGTACACTGTAGGTATTTGCAAATAGTGAGCTGTAAATTGAAAACTTGAATGACACTGCATCTTACGTCATTTCCGTGTAACTGGTATCATTGCGTTTTTGACGCTACATTTTTAGAATTGTAAGTTGACAAGTAAAATTGTCGTATTTTATTTTGAGAAGATAAAAATCATGATTGTCACTACTCCATGTCATTGTCGTTTACTGGGAACTGAAACGCATGGTTTTATCATCAAATATACTCATCAATCAGAAAATGAAATAAAGCTGTACAATAAAGCGATGTTATGATACTGTGTCTATACAAGTATGATGACAAGCTGCAGAGACGTGTAAATGTATTACAGTTTGCTATAACTACATCCAGAATCAGGTCAATCGACTGTGCAGACAGACAACCAAAGAGAAACTTACAAATAAGATCGCATCGCACGCTGAGAGGAATCTGATAGTCACTTTTGATGACAAGTGCAAGCCTGACTGTTCGGCTAGACCCCCCTCGATTGAGTTCGTTCCATTTATGACATACTGATAAAAGTACACGTTCCCAGCCTTGTAATGGAACTTCTTACTTCCAACTTCTTTGACTGTAATAATATTATACACAATATCAACTTTAAATACCGTTTCATTTCATTAATGTACCCATTATTTCTAAACTATCAAAAATCAAACACACGTAAAGCCAGTACCCCAACTTCTTGTACCACGTTCACCTTCTTTTTCAGATCATTTGGGATTCAAATACTGGATAGGTATTCAAAGTTAAACTAAACACACTAAACTGTGCGTTAAATGCATCTTTCTGCCAATTAATTATCGGATAATTTGCGATGTAAGCAAACAAAATACATATAAGCCTGTACATTATTGTGGCATACATATTAGACAAAGCACTTAAGTTTGTAGTTTGTGGCCATCGTTTTAGCACACAATTTGCGAATTTAATACCTCTTCAAGATTACAGTAGGTACTGGTTGAATATGAGTAATCACCTGATCTTACAACTTCAAACAAAGACTAAGTAAGAGTAATTGAGCCCTATATTTAGAAATTACAGTTTCCAACCAATAAATCAACTCCTCTAATCTATATTTCAGGTGTTTCTAAAAGAAATTTTCCTTAATTGGACCGACCGGAGATACCATCTATTTACAGTTTTCTTACAACGTAAATACAATAGGTAAAAATAAATGTTTAATAAAGACCTAAATAAATCATACTCCTTGTAAGTTGTATACTGCACACACATCATATCCAACGTAGAATCAAATAATCATGTAATATTATTGTGATGTCTTCATCCTGTACAATTACAGTAATATAAAAAGATGTTTTTCTTACTTTTGCAGTGAGCAGGCCCACAAATGGTACTTTTTCTTACGGGACCTGTAAAGATTCATGAGCGAATTCTAAATTAAGCTTCAGTTTATACACAATTTATATCGCATTATACATTAATTAAAATTAGAATACATGTAGGATTAGCTGAAAGAAACATAAATATGTAATTAATAATTTTTTCTTCATAAAAAAATCGGAAGTGCACTATTTTGGTTTACACACATTTAGTTTCTATATTTAGAAGAACAGAATAATTAATACATGGTTCTGGTTGAGATTTGAGACAATTCATTGCTGCTTACATGGCTTGGCTGTAGTCAATAATTACGTTACCAGGAAAGGTTGTAAATACCTTTGTTTTAAAACACCCATATTTAAAACAGTTTTTTTTCAAAAAGATTCGTCCCTTTCAAAATTTTTGACACACCCTTAACCCGTATTTTAACAGAGTGCACGACTGGGCCAATACCCATAATACCCAATAACCGGAATTTTACAATAGTGGTTATGTACTATTTGGTGATCCACAATGGGCTCGGTATACCCAGTAAAACCAGCAGCATAGTGTTCATGATTTTAAACTTGATAATTTTATTTCATAAAGTCATCGTATACAATTTGATAGTATGCAGGTTAACCAACAATGGTGTGAATTATGATGAACACAAAATTACAAAAATGTAACGCGTAAAGGAGCAGTTAGAGTCATTTCTTTGCACTTAAATATTTAGCATAAATTTATCGAAAAACATCAAATGAAATTACAAATATTCTTGTGCAATTTTTCAGCGTTACCAATTAACCCATACTAGGGTCTAATAAAACTAATTTTATCTTTTGATTTTACTATTAATTTCTTCTTTCATAATCGGGTCAGCAGATGAGGCAAAGTGAGACGGCGGTCTAAGTCGTATTGATTTCTTTTGACGTAATAATTATTTGTGGTTGGTATTAATTGGAAGCCAACATGCAAATGAAATGAGAGGCCGCATTTACATTTACATAGACATTATCTTCTTTCTTTCTAACCAACTATGTTTAATTCTGATCACAAAGGGTTTTAGGTTAAAATGAAAGCTGCACGTAATTTGTTATTAACATAATCAGATACACAGCTTTAGTTTTAAAGACAATAAGTACAAATATACTTGTATTAAGACAATTGGAGTAAAATAATGAAATTCTTCTAAAGAATGACAATAATTACAGGGTGAAATATAACAATGGGTATGTAGTGTAGTATTTGCCTGACGGCAGCATATACACAGAGTACGATTGAATAATACATTAATGATATTGGCTGTGTAGTACCATTGCTTATAAGTTGTAAGTATAATATTGCTTTTAAAACACCTTTGATGTTGAAGAAAGAAAATGGGAGCTTTGAATGTTAGCGTATCCCAATTTCGGCGACACAAACCGACGTTGCTATAGGCTAGATAATAACATTATTTTGGTTAAAGATAAAATATTCTCATGTGACAACACAGCTATGACAGGTTCTCAAAGAAAAATTACATTTAAAAGAAAGTGTAGTATGTAACTGCATATTCCCTGGAGAAAGCTTTCTGATTTTTGACATCTTCACAATTCTCAATTCCTTTAGCCTGACTACTCTCACTTTATGATCATTTACATTCACTCACCTTCATTCCGCAAAGTCTTTACAAAACTCTCAATTTCAGTCAATTGAGGCTCTTACACATTACACACATCATGAATCCCATAACGGAATGCAATAAAACGAGTGTGGAAAAAGCATTTCTTCGTTTCGAGTCATAAAACCCAAAATAAAGTTAAGTGATGGAAAATTGTACCCACAGATTTCATTTTGAGAATACATTATGCACCAATGCTAAAACTCTTATAACAAAGTAAGTCTCTTTTAGGCAAAACTTATTTCATCAACGAGTTCTAGATTAGCCAAGCCTTGCTCACAGTAAAAGCCTGTAGTAGTTGTAATGGTGGCAGCTTTTATATTTCAATTTCCACCTCAAATTGTTCACTTTTGAGCTCAAGAAGTGTTGCAATGAACTTTTAAACTCACAACTTATTTCAGGGAGTTAGTGAAATTATATTGAGAAATTATTCATTATCACTGCTTTATTCTTCATAGTATTTAGTATAATCCTACAGAACAATCTCAACTTCAATACGCTTAAAATAATATATTAGTTAGGCTAAAAAACAATTCAATTTAAATTCACTTAAAAAGTTATACAATTTAACACATTTATTTATGCGTGCGGAATATGGGCAGCTATAAATATTGGATTTCTTGTTAAAGGCCAGTTTTGAAAATTGAAAATTGATCAAGCGTTCCAAATTACAAAAAACAATTTTATTCGTGGGCTCATCATCAGTCGAAATTGCATTTTACTTTTTGTCAAATCCATTTAAATTGCCTATTCGGGCTGTCACTTTGTCCCTCGTATAATACAATGTTACACAAACATGACTTTCAAAGACACTAATGGAATTCCTTGTCACAAGCGTGTATAGAAACGAGAGATGTTATAATAAAAAATTGTAATGTTTGATTTGAAAACTTACTTGTTGTTGCCAGAGTCCATACCGAAGAGAGAGTAAAAAATACAAAAAGCCAGCTATACTGTCCAAAATACATCTTTGTCTAGTTTCACTATTTCTATATTTAATGAAGAGATTAACCAACTTGCTCACATTCACAAACTTATTCACGTAAATATTCACTTATTCAAATTACATGGTTTTAGTTTTGATTTTGACACTAAATACAAATTACTGGCAAAACCAGTCACTGCACCCAAAAAAATATGTTCATACACAGCACCTATTATTACTCATCTGTATGCAGTTAAGCAGTTCATGGTTTTTCTTCTACATCTACTACTGAAATTGAGACTTGAGACACTAAACTAATTACACACTGGATTAGTGGAAAATTTTCCTAATCTAAATAGACACGATAGACACAGGAGAACAAATACGATTAGATAATCCTAGAAGTATTCAAAATAAGAATTTTTCAAATCGTTCAAAATGTAATTAGCGGATGTACTGGATATAACCGACTGATGGACTGTTGATTGATGAATGACATTGGCATTACTTTGCAATGGCTTGAATAATTCACAACATTTGTTATATACTGCAACAAACCAAAGCGCCGTCACTTAAGTCAATTGAATTAGTTGCAAAGATTCTTCGTTAACGTTTGATTGACTTTGCTAAACATAAATTATGATGATATTCTGCTAAATGCAGCTGTACATTTAAGCATCTGCATAGTAACTGATTGAGACAAATGTGACGCAACGACGTAAATGACATCCGACAATCAATTAATTTATTTCGAATAGGAGTTTGTTATTAATGCTGACTCAGCCGTAGAAAATGAACTGGGTTTCTCAGAATGGGCAAGTCGTTATCAGTTAATCCAAGCATTTTCTTATACTGTACCTACTGAAAACTGATATGATAAGCTCTTTCTATGTCTCTTCTATCGTTTCAGCTGCTCATACTGCCAACCGCTGCACTTTCGAATTTTATTTATACCTACTAATAATAAGATATGATCTTGGGCTACACTTCTCACGTGTTTGGTAATACTTGTTATTCTACAATGCTATTAAAGCATTGCTGTCCTTATACTACTCACTTTTATCATCGTTATTACATACAGGGCCAACTTGCTTTTTATAATGGACATTGACTCACTGTGCTTTGGAGATGAGACGTTTTCAGCCACTCAGTTTCAGGGTAGAGAGTAAAAAGGACAAATAAAATAGATAGAAGAAGAGGAGCAATCGAACTGGAGCAAATACGAGAATGAGGATTATTTTCATTTACATTGAGTCGTAGAAATTTGACTTGTACAATGTGGAAGTATAAATAGCAGTTGTAAACCATCTGCAGCTGTACGAAGTAGATCTCTGACTTTGTAACAACCAACAGCAAATTGGTTGACACACAAACTTACATTATAATACAAAAACACTCAAAATCAATTCCAAAGGTTAAAAGCCATCATCAAATCAAAGGCAAAGCAAAGGCATAATACTATCTTAATATGTATTTAGGTATGTTGGTATTGGGTTTGTATTTGTATGTACGTTTCCCTTATGCTAAGTTAATAAACTATATTACACGATACAACTAACCACAAATCAGAAAGTCATCTCATCAAACAAGACTCTGTGTATGATTATCTCTACAAGAAATATCTTATCACCGTTACGTAAACTGCACAATCTAATAAACTCATAGTTCGGGTTCGGAAGGATGGCTCAATCCAAATAGTTTTACTGGTCTTCTTGAGACTTAGGCATAATATTATATTGGTAATTAATATTTTATAGTAGTATAAAGTGTTTATACGTTTATTGACTTGAAATAACGTTAGCTTCACATCAGGCTTTCACTATAATATTATATAGGGAACATACACAAATGACGTCTGTATGTTAGAAGAAGTTACAAGGTGCAGAATCAAACAAATTTTTAGATAAGAAAAATTACTACGAATACTGGCTGCTATCAGACCGAAAACTTTTTTGCACGTAATTAAATATGCTATTAAGTTATGGTTGAAAATACTATGCATAATATGCCATACAATCGTTACCCTAGAATTGTATACACTACTTTATTACGATGTGATAATAAGTACAATGTGAATATAATAATATTTATTATTATTGTCCTAATGCATTTAAGTTTCGATCTCACATCTAACACAAGAATAAGACAGAAACGTTCAATGTATACAGCCAGCTCCGCAAACTCATTATCAATTATAAAATACTAAATAAATAAACAATATACTTAATTATAAATTACATTTTATTATTTTATATTTTATTAAATTATTATTACATAATATCAATACTCAATTTAATATGTTCATGAAATTGAGTTTGGGTGTAATGAATGTCAATTCAAGAAACACAATAACCTCTTCTTTTCTACTCGCTGCTATCTCTTATAGAGCAGAAAATTCTTTGTTATTGAATTTCGTTCCTGTCCATTAA
The DNA here is from genome assembly GCA_019776165.1 of Pogonognathellus flavescens. NCBI lineage: Eukaryota > Metazoa > Arthropoda > Collembola > Entomobryomorpha > Tomoceridae > Pogonognathellus > Pogonognathellus flavescens. Next base: position 22,079 of record JABASD010000665.1, on the reverse strand, counting down.
ATATGCAATCTAACATTTCCCATCATTTCTCTAAATGTAAGCAAAAATTCACTGGTATAAGTAATAGATGTCATTTTTTAGCAAAACATAAGATATTAAGAGTTTCACCAAACTATATCAATTCTAAATAGACACGTCGTCGGCTTATTAGATTTCGTCAAAACATTCTATGATGTGCACAAATTTTTACTTAGCGACCATTTGCGCACATACCTAGCATGTGCGTAGGCATTTGTAAATAATTTCAGAGTAGAGTTCTGACTTGAGATAAAGGAATCTCAAGTTGGTTTAATTTTATGATTGACAATTTAAGCGTAAGTCGCCTGTGTCAGTCAGGCATGATAAAGTGTAGAAAGCAATTTTATTTCCACCCTGTTATAAATGGCCATGACCTGGCAGATAATCTTGAGTGAGTAATTAACATGCCTTTCCCAGAGGAGCAGACTACGAACAGTCATATTGTAAACAAGGAGAAGACTGTGACTATATTATACTGTATTATACTCATCAGTGTTTAAATAGATACTCTACTCAATGCTATCAACCCCAACAATCCTATTTATTCAATCTCATTCATTAATATTTCGCCATTTTATTCATACAAAATCTTTAAGTTAGTTTTGTAGCTTGTTGAGAGTATTAGCATTTATTTGTCCAATATTATGATAATACTGTTATGGGTAATATCATAATATAGACACCGTCAACCCGTCACCTAAACTTTCAGTAAGTTTATTAAAATTGAGCATAATGTACCTATGTAATACCTACAGAAGTCTCAACAGGGTACCTGTGCGTGCCCAAAGTTAAACCCTTATTCTGTGCTTAAATAAGTACAGAATAAAATTAAAATTCCTGAAATTAAATTCAAATTCTCAATTGTCAATTATCAGCCTACTAGATGTACGAATGCCGTTTGATATCAGTAGTACTCTCTTATGTACATACTATACTGCTTAACGAACTTTTCTACAGTAGTTGGTTCTTAGAGAATTGTATGATATTCATTACTTATTTACATCTGTTCTGTGTGCTTTTTTTAATGTACATTCATTATCACATTTCAAAATAGTATTTCTCATTAGTTGATAACAATTTTGAGGTAACATTAATTTTGAAATTGTGGATTGACCGAAAGGGTGTGCCATTTTAGGTTATTGAGCTAACTGAGCTAAGTAAGTTTAATCAAACTAATTTTTGGGGTATGTTTATGTAGTTCCAATGCAAGTGAAACTTGTAATTTGTGTGACATCCATAGGTATTACGGTATTATGCCGGAACTAAATATAATGTTGCACTTGCAATTAATGCTGCAGATGTGGATGAACATGAATCCATCGTTAATTGATTTGTTACAATTTCAAAGGACAATCTTTTGTCTTGTGTCTAATTTGAAGAATTAATCTGGCCAGACGTATAACATTTTTATTGGGCTTATTTTTACTTCTCGCCTCATACCGGGTAGACAGATTTCATAAACTTGCGTGCACCTAAAACTTATTATTATTGCTAGATCAAGTATATGAACTATCAGAACTATAATATGCAGTAATAAACTGCTCTTCTGATTTTACCCCATTGCACTGCATGGCTATAATGTAGAACCGCTCGCACTCTGGTATACTATTAGAAACACTCACTCGTCGTCCACGGATTGCGTGTGCGAACACACGAAAATATTTTTACGGACTTCGTTATTATTGTAGTAAGAGGACATGACATTGTAGGTGGATACGACATAGCAAAATACGGAGCATGTTATGACATTACACTCAAATTTTATTTCCTTAAATTCTGCCGCATGAATCGGATTACTTAAATAAAAATCTTTTTCGAACAATGATTTCTTGAAACCTCTAGTTCAAGTGATTTAATAATAAAAGTGACAAAAAATTACCTTTGGTTGGATGGATTGATTTAAAATCCTATTCCTCTGTATTCAATAGCTGAGCTCATACATACACTTTGAAAAAAACGGAGGTTTGAAAATTTTACTTGAGGGGTTTCTTAAAAATAATTCTACTTGCACATTTCATTAAACTTCTTCGTGTACTCACCTTTATTTTCCATTCTGTGTAGAGACTATCTTCAATGACCCATCCAAAATTTGGTAAAACCTTTGGATTAGTGGATATTTGTGAAAAAGATAATAAAGTAGTTGTTTGAGAATTAAACAAAGAGATAGATAGAACAAATAATATTTTTGACGTATGAGGAATTTGAAATGCACGTTGTTCTTCCCCGAGTAAAGAATAGCCAACCGAATGGAGATGTGAAATAATTGTTGAAAGAATGGGGAGATGTGAGTTGTGTGAGTAATATCGAGTGTGTGTAATGCCTTGTCCGGAATTCATTATTATGATACCAGTAGTGCTATTTCATTCATATGCATGACTGACTCTGGATTTCGTTACAAAGTTTTTCTCAGTTTCTCCTTTCTCTTTCCAATCTCGTTTCATTCCCTTTACAACCCCAAAAGGGCATCCAAAGAGGCTGATTAGAATCAAACTCACTTCAGACAAGACGGATGACATAGAGAAACTCAGGGAAATTCACTCCTACAATATTCCAACTTTCTAACATTAGTTACTCCATTTTCTCCTTTCCTGCCCGAACACACAACGTCAAAGACAGTTACTTCATAAATCTATGTGAATTTTTGTATTGCATTTCGCCCTTTATTTCAAATACTGCATGTTATATGAGCTTACTATTACGAATTAATGTGAAGTCAATTCCAATGTCCATTTTAGAAAATCTTGGTTTTTTTGTGGAAACTAAAAACTCAATTTAGGTATTTGGTCTTATCTCGTTTGTAGGGTTGGTGTGGTTGATATGATGGATGTCAAACTTGATTTTGAGGGAAGTCAAGTTAGTCAAGCACCAGACAATCATTTCGTTCTTAACTCAATGGGTTTTTATCTTATTAAAGGAAATAGCTGACAGAAATCTACCCACAATTCATTTTAGGCTTATAAAGTATTATGACAATGTGTGCATACCTACATTGTGATACATGTTATGACATATTCCTGTATGGGTCGACAAACAAAATAAAACTGATATTTCTCCTAACGTTGCCTTATATTTAGTAATACTACTATACTTTTACTGGTTGCCATTACTATACATGAAACGTAATTGTACAATATGTATTGTATAGCTTTGATTGTCACTGAATGCGTGTAATTGATTAGGTACATTGGTAACATGCTAATATGGAGATATGCATTTTCAACAAGAAATAACATGAACTCTGCTAGTTATAATGGTAGCAGAGGAAACATGTAATAGGGTTGTATGCCATGAATGTGGGAAGTGAAGTTGAAATAATAATAACTAAAATATGATTGGAACCTAATACTTAGCAATCATGATTGTAGTGCAGGATCCTTTCTTTCTATAATTGGCTGCAAAAATATGACGTTGAATTTTTAGAACAAACTTTATTTCATATGTATGTGTAACGGGTACTGTTTGATGATAATAAATTTCACGTATGATTCAGGGGAATGGCACTTGATTCTTTTCGGCGATGCTTCCTTCACATTATACTTCGATGGGATTGTTACAATGATATATTTGTCAGGATTTTATTTTTATGAGGAAAATAAATGCTATTTATAAATTTTTCACCAATACAAGCAGCTTCATTTTCTAAATCAACATTTTCAGAAAATTTATTATACTACTGCATTATGTAACAGATTCTGCCACCGTTGTCCTGTTGTATATTGGAAAAGAATAAAAATGCTCTTTCCATGATGGATTTTTTTGAAAATAATATTTAGTAATATAGTTTCATCATTAGCGTGAAAAGTGCAGTGGTTAGTTCATGATTTTTATTTCGTGTATGAAAGGTTTGGTGAATGTGCTCATTTATGATTCTTAAGAATGAATTAAATAAGACGCGAATCAGATAAATTTTTAGGATATATTTATTATGACTTTATTTACAACAGTTTTATGGAGTATTACTACTATCAACTTAATGTTTTATTACTTACATATAATATTATGTATACTCATTATAATAATAATTTTAATCTTATTATCAGTTTTGCTGAATACCACACTATCCTATTTGCCTAGACTCTACAGTAATTTAGTTACATATAATAATTAGGATTTTCAGTGTCAACAATAACACCCATCAACAGTGTTACATTTTGCTTGTCCAAAATCACGTACTTGCACAAGGTGCACACACAAGTCTGTGTTTAGTTTGCATAAAAGATTTGGTGGTTATTGTATTTTCAGTTTTTGAATTCTGCATTTACATTTACACAGCACTACTTTGCATTTACAGATAGTAGTATATCTCCTGTATATTATGTCAAGCATTTTCGATTGTAACGTTTGAATTAATGTCCTTGCAAAACTTAACAGGTTACGCACATCTACTGTAAAACTCACCCGGAAACTTTTGTAGCACACACATTAATATTATTTCAAATTCAAATTACAGAAATACAATTACATCAATTCCAGGATTTTCTCCAGATTAAATCAAATTACATTTTTTCATAAGATTTTAAATGGAATCATATTTTGCTACACTTTCATAATACGAATTTTATTGTTCTTTGACACAGGGACATCTTTCAAAAAACACTTGGATCTACATGGAGAATTGTTCAAAAGTAGTTAGGTAATGTCTGTCTGTGCTTAATAAATTGCACCGAATTCGTCGCACGCCCGTGAGATAGAGTTTATTAGTTAGATGGGGTATTTGCTTTTCACTTACACATCATTCTATAATATTACACGCGTAATTGCTTTTGCAAACAGCTCTCCTTCTATGTGTACGTAGTAATTATATAGTGGTAGGACTTACACGTGTAAACACTAGTATTGTGGCTTACAGTTTTATGTACAGAGTTCACACACTCTAAATATAAACTTGAGCACCATCACACCAAGATCCATGCTTGCAAATAGGTAGCATTTACTCCTCAATTTCCAACAAATCATAATATTTTTATTTCGGTCTCGAGGATCATTCTAGTATTCATACGAGATTTTTATTTCTTCAAGTAACACCTGTATCTGACACAGATGCACTCATTACGTTTCATATTATAATGTATTAGAACTACCGCTGTATTGTATCCTGCCCGGTATGTCACTTGTGTATTGATTTTTCCTACTACTCCTCTTTTATTCATGTAAGTAATACATCAGTTAAACACTAATTACAAATTCTAAATAACCAATTAACCATCTGTAGTCGTGTAGTCTATATTCTTTCCTGTTCAAAGTGCCTTCGTGATTCCTAGCATCTAATATCGTATAATATTATTTTTAACGTTACACTTGTTCACACCACTACTATCAGGTAAATAGTAAGTTGTATGCAATGTTGTATCAATTCAATTAGTGTACAGTTTCTTCTGAAGAAATATATCATTCCATACAATAAGTGTGTTTCGTGTTTCTACTATTCCTGTGTGAGTACAGACAGAGAACGTATAAAGCAATATATATATAGAGGGGACGTGTAAATAAATCCATTATTATACATAATAGTTATAGTCTGGAATTGGTAAATATCCGTAAATATTTAAAGACAGTGTGTGCTTTTCCTTATCAAGAGCCGTACACATAATTATTATCTGTGTTTTCACTTACACTACAACTGTCATAACCAATAAGACGACCATTGTAGCACTGGGCATTTATATAGGACACGTTAATTATTTTATTACTTTTATATTCCGTATAAGAACTTCCTAATCTACAAGTTCACACTCTGTAATGCAAACGACAAATTTTCGATGTTGATTAATGTAGGCAGGGTATGTCTGTGTATTTATATAATTTTATGTGAGACAATAAAAACAAATAGCCTCTCTACAAACGTATTTGTAGTAGTAGCTCTAGCATCTGTACCTGCACCTATAGAGAGTCATTTTAGTCACTTCGTTTTATCTAGAGTACGTATAAGTATTAATTTTACAATAATTTGGTATTGCTACGTTTCCTGTAATTTACGTGTAAGGTAAACACATATTATACGTACGTTGCTTACTAATTGCATTTATTCCTGTGGAGACCGTCGACTCTGTGTGTAGAACATGTCTGTATAGTCTGTAGTGTAAAAAGAAAGGTTTATAGTATCTGTATTCATTTCCTGCAAGGTACCCGCTATACCATATACTTATGTACACAACATGTCATTAGCAACAAATTGTCTGGAGTACACGTACACCACCACCAAACACCCTCTCTAATATCTAAGCATCCATCTACAATGCAGTATGATTCATATTATAGATAATAATTTCGCAATTTGACTCGTTTACTTTGAGGCAGATAAATAATGTCAGCCGCTCTATTTGCTGTTCCATTACTCAACATTTTAGATTGTTTTTAGATATAAGGCTATGGCTAACTAATAACGATCATTATATTTATAGAGTCTTGATTCATAACATGAAACTAGTTGCATTAGTAGCTTAGCATTACAAAGCTGAATTATTTGCATTTGTTTGTACAGATACTTACAAAATAATTTCTTATCAATCAGTAGTCATAGTATTTAATATGTATTTATATACTGTATATTTATATATACACGTTATATTTTACGCTATAGTGTATGTTATCATGTATGTATAACTAGTATGTATAGTATCACTGTGGAAAAAAATACAAACATCTCTGTCTTAATACTTAGCTCCTTGCATCTACTAATATCTTATTATTACGTTTACTTATATACCTCAGCATTATCATTCTCCGTATATAGTAGTAATTTTTCATTTACATACACGCACACCTTTCTCCTAGTCACCTACCCTTAATTGATAATCAATGTCCCATACCTTTCTCTCATAATATGATTCGCATTGGACACTTTTATATACACAATTCATATTTACAGTATGCAGGTATATAGTATTATTATTATGTAATAATCAAGTGCTTTCTCCTCCTGATGCTTTTATGCCTTTGTCACAAATGTATCATTATTAAAGATTATTATTTCTCCTGTACTTTTTACAATCCCTTCCATAAGGCTAACAGTAGATTCAGCTTCAACGGAAAGTACAACGTTTCAAATCAACTTGTATTATAATATAGTACCTGTAGTCAGCGTTTTTGAAGGAGCTTTTGTTTTAAATGAAGGCAAGGCAGCAACTTCAAGGCAGATTCACTATACAATCAGATACACAGACTGATGAACTACGACCAACGCTGAGGATAACATTCACAATACATAAATACAATTAATTTTCTTCACTAGTGTTATTGTGTTTCGTCTGTTTTCCCTATTTTCGTCAAATTGCAGTAGAAATGATTTGAATGTAGTACAATGCAATAATAACGGTGCTTTTTACGCATCAAGAAATTTGTATGAATACGTACCTAATACTGTGCTGCCCTGTGTTAACTTTACATATTATATAATCTGGTACCTACTACGCCGGTTTTTAGCCTAGCTCGATGACTCCACGTATTAGTATATCGTAAACAAATGCTTCTACTTGTAATCTATAGTATGTGTTTGCTTTCATTAGTCTGCCTGTCATTTTTAACCTTTACAACACAGAGAAATGTGAATTTAGGTAGGCCATATTAAAATATAATGTATGTCTGTATATATGTAGTCATACTTTCTTTGTATTGGCCTTTGGCCTTCAGCATTCTTTATTGTATTTTATAACAATGTGTGTGTGTGTTTCTAAAAGTAATGCAATTTCTGACTGTAGAGAGGAATGCGAGGGCTCAATCCATCAAGATGAATTCACACGTTAAGAAACTGGACTCATTATTTATGACTATTAGTGTGACTGGTATAGGAGTGCAGTATTTCAAATACAGCGTATATAGTGACAAACAATGCGGGAAGTTACTTTACTTTATTACGAGTGGAGAAGTGAAGTGAAGGAGTGTCGTGTGGAGTTTTTGCGAGATAAATAGTACATTATTTACAAAATGCATAACTGCAATATTTTGTTGTTCTGGTTGATGTTGTAAGTATAGCACCCATGAAATTAATGAATATTCTTATCTAAAAGTACGCATTACGGTTTAAAGTACAGTTACAATCCGTATCTCTCTTTATATTGCACCAGTTCATCAGAGTAAAATGATTCAGCTGCTAAATCTTTCAAAGTCAGCACTATTATTGTGAGTCCACTCAAGTTCTCCATGGATTCAGTTTGCCTTCTAAACATTTTTGCTCCAAATAATAATTACACGTAATGGACAAAACCTAAAAGCCCTAGGCTCCAACAATGTATTTTCAAGTGTCTATATAAGAACTATAAGACTCTTGCAACACTTTAGTCTTCTAAAACTATAAGTACCTAGTAAATTTTATTAAAAGTATGTAAAGTATCCATAACAGGCATTCACAGACCTCAAATAGGAGTTTACAGAGCGCTTTGGATGACATGTTCTCATATCGATGATATTGGACAAAAGTGATTCGTTATTTTATTTTTATACAAATTTTGCAAAACATGCGTCACCCTTCATTCCCACAAGTATCATTAATGTTAACGTTCCAAAAAGTGTATTCAAATATAACAGTAGTATTTCATGAGACATTTATTGCGACAACTACTTTCTTAAACTGTGAAAATATGAATTTTTTAAATTAAACAACCTCTGTATATAGACAGAGTGTCCATTGTAAAAATTTCAACCACATTTCCATTAACGCACTCAAACTCTTGAGAGAATCAAGGAAAATATTTCAATTTTAATTTGTGTACATTGGAACAAGTTTCGAAAAGACATAGATTTACTGTGTAGTTATTTCCTCCCGCATCGAAAGGTGATATGTGATCCAAAAAGCTTTGCAAAAATACACACACCTACTACTCTTATCAGCAGCCGTCTCTATACCTGATGTACACAATGGAAAGCATAGTAAGGTTAGTGTTACATATGTAGTGAAAGTATCTGTCGTATGAGAAAATATACTTGAATCCCATGTGCGTACAAATTTGTAACAAAGGATTGCAGTTTCAGATGTTTCAATCGTAGTATTTTACACAAGTAAAAAAAACTTTTCTTTTCAAAAGACCATAATATGTTCAATAGGCAGCTTTAAAATTGTGTTTGTAACGATATTAGAACGAATCAACGTAATTTTGAGGAGCTTTAGTATCGTAGTCCACTTTAGGCAATAATTTCATCTTAAAAAAATTAACTCTAACCTATAAATCTGCACAGTGAATTGAAAACTAAAAACATGGACTGGAAAATGAAATTTTTGTTTTCAAATCGAAGAATTATGGAATAAAATGATTTTTGACTGAACTACTTGCATACTCTCCTCTGTTTACTTTTCAATGGACAACTCTAGTTGTATTATGTGAAAGTTCTAACTTTCTCTGCTACTACAAATACTAACTACGGATTTGAATTGTATTTGGTTGTGATTTAGTACAAGTACAACATCACCCAGACAGATAAATATAAATGTGATGTTGATTACGTTGGGTGGAAAGTATGTTTGGTGTATATTATGCTACGTTTTCACTAATGGTGTTGTAGACATTGTAAGATAGCCTTCAGTGTGAATAAATATGTAATAAGGATGGTGTAGATATATTGTATATAAGTATATTATTATATAATAAGTATTTTTGGTATGGTAATGGTATTATGGTATGGTATGGTAGGTGTATGTACGTATAGCACATATAATCATTTCACATTGCACACTTAAGATCTAGTATATGTATATATATTTGTATATATATAAGTTATATATAAGTATAATACGCATATAACAATAATAATAATACGTGTACGTATAACACTTAGAATATGCATCTGATTCAAAAGGTAATTTAACTGGTAAGTATAATGTACATAAATTGTAGTGATCATAATTACTAATCATAGGAATAATTGAGAGAGTTATGTTCATAGTTTACTTTACCTGGATTCACCTCATTTGACCTCTCTCCGTGTGGTCGTCGTGGCTTGTGAGTAATGTAGAATAAAATAAACGAAGACACACGACGAGCTACAGCTACGTGTTTATAGTTTAAGTAGAGAATGACTGAAAAATATTTTAAAGGAAGGAATGACTTAAGGAGGCTGTTGATTATCATAAAGAGAGTGCGTGATGAAGCCGTACGTAGAAAGTGTTCAGCAGAGAAAAGATGAGAGAAAGATTGGCGAGTAGTGGAAGGAAGAAGGCAGACGTTGACCGATTAGACGAGTTTCCTTTAGGAATGTTCTCCTCCACATTAGCCACTTTCAAAATCGACAGGAGCATGTGATTGTGTATCACCGGGTGCTGCTTATTCACCAGGTTCTTTAAGGCTACCAAAGCCGGAAGACACTGGTCCTGTACAAAAACAAGTCAATTCATTAAAATCAACAACCCATTCATTACTATCTAAAATGCACACAATATTACGGTGTCACATATTATTATCACTATGCCTCAAAATACCCAACCTGTCTAAATTTTCCATTTTGATACTGTTCGCTATTTACACAAGGATATTGTGTTAACCACGTACGTGTATTATGTAAAGCATGGGTAAAAAGTAAAAAGATACAAGTTTCGTTAGCAAATAAGGAATTCTTTTTTTAAAGTTGCTAAGTTGTCAATACTGAGTAAATTTAAAATGCAAGTTAATGTCAGTTACGAATAAGGGCAACGATGACATATCTAATGTGTCAAGTTGCAATTCTCAGTTATTGTAAATATTAAAGGCTTAAGCAATAAGAAATTCGAAGAAGTACGACATTTTATTGTCAATTTTAACAAGAAGAATAAAAGTGTCAGCTTCGATCCCCTGTTTTATGTATAGCTACATCACAGAAGTGAGAAATGGTCACCCTACAAAGAAAATAGGTCTAATGCTACCTTTGGTAGGCAATGTGACTCTGGAGACTGATTAAACGCTACAGTGCTACAGATGTACTAGATAGCGAGAGAACCATTTCACAAGAGAGTTAAGTCAATATATTCCTCTTCTATTTAGTTGACTCAGCGCCTTGACAGACGTTATTCCCCTTCGCCATAACATCTTAACTGTATCTTTCCCTCATTTCTAACTTGGTCTGTAAGACACAGGGAAATTTGGTTGAAAACAAAAGCAGAATGCAAAGAAAGTGCTGGGGCTCTCCTATCAATGCTCTCATATCAGTTCCAATTTGAAATGGTTTTATTAAGAATAAATTAAAAAATATTGAATAAAAAACAGTGCAACTGTGGACTGGAGTCTGATAGGGACACAGAGTACTTCTACACTGTTCTTGCAAAGTGCAGCGATAACGACTTCCTATGACCAAACCAAGAACATGGCACTACAGAGTGTATATAGTGCAGTGGACTGTGTGTTTCCAAATTTGATCCAAATTGTGATTTCCTATAGTATTCTGGGAGTCTCTGGTTGTAGGAAAGTGAAACTGCTCTTTTCTTTCTCCTTCATCTCAACTCTACCTCCACTTTGTCATTTCCAGTGTCAATAAATGTCGTCTAATGTGACAGCTCACTTTCCCCATTTTCATTCGACGGACTCGGTGTCACTAGCCTTCTCCACTTGTTTTCCTCATAGTAGTACCTTTTACCCGTTGCTTTCGCTTGTCTACACACGCACTAACTTCAGATAAAACACACAGAATCCTTTTCTCTCCACTAAAGTTCGCCATCCACGCATTTTTAGATATTTATATTCCCCTGCCCTTTCTTTTACTGTACATACATATATATCTTCTGTCACGTATAGAAAGTGCATAGTGGAAGAAAAATTTCCTCTCTTGTTACATTTGTCACCAATTTGCAGCTTTTCTTAAGCATTGCATTGCGTGTGAAGACCATATGATGTTTCAAAGTGAAGTAAAAAATTTGCATTTCCTTTGCATTGACTTTAGTATCGTTAGAAAAATCCCATTGAGTCAGTCAGAGAACACGGGTAGTACTTGTATAGTCGGAGTATTAGTAGAGCAGTTGCACAGAGCTGTGTGACTACATATTCATAAAACACGATGCAGGAAAGATGTAAATCTTGGGAGTATATAGGAGAAGAGCAGTGTGAGAAAGAGAGGACTATAGAAGAAACACCACCACGCTTGGCTTAAGCCTCTCATAGCCATAATGGAATGTGTAAAGGTCTCCAAATCCACTCCTCCCACCTCAAATAACTCTGCTGGCAAGACGCAGCTTAAGTTATGAATCGTTGCATTACATCTTTCTCAAAAGACTAATCTGCCATATGACACGACGATCCTTGTCACACCCTCCAGCTCTTTCTTTCCCAACGAACGAAATATTATCTCAGACAAAAATCTCCTCTCTCTCTCTCTTTCTCGTTTGACTCCTTTCTTTCCCCCTCTTGAGATAACCATGTCGCCCTGAATGGTGATGTGCCGCCTCCACGCTTTTTGCACTCTTACACCAGCTAAAACAGCCTAATGTGGCCACTGACTCTTTTTAAATATTTTGATAGCTCTACTATATCCGTCAGACAGCACCCGCAGAAATTATTCACAATTTAACAAAATTTTGCTCTGTTATAGTTTAATGTGTCATAATAGAACCATACACTCTTTAACATTCAAGTGTATAACTTGCAGCGTTTTTATTTTGATGCATTATTTTGCACTTGTTAGATCCTTTTAACCCACAAACAACACAGTACGTAGTACAGGGCAATAAAAAACAGTTTATTAATGGGTTTTGGCATGTCCTGTGTGTTCAATGTTATTATATTGTGGAGAATTGGTTTTTATATAAAATGTAGAGTAGGAGTAATACATGGACTTGTGTTTAATATAAAGAGTATAGGGTTGTTCTCTTAAATCCTTTGTGACGGTATGTACTTTAGCTGAGAAAAATGCATTAGAGCTCTCGGTCTTCCGTTTAGCCAAATCATGGAGTCTTATAACCGTGATGTCATATATAACTTTATTTCATGCCTGTCATCACCAATAACGTAAACTGACTTTAACCTTTTTCCGCAACATTTACCATTAACATTATTCGTGATTCAATTGAGTCATCAGAAACAGAACGAAGTCGTTTCAAGGCTCAGACTGTGTTTAAAAACATGTATGAATACTTGTTAGAGTAAACACACGCCTTTTATTCTCTCTTAATTCTGTAGTTCTCTACAAAGTACTGAATATTTCAATCATGTACTTGACTGCCTCCAAATTACAAGCAGGAAGGAATTGGGAAACAAATGTAAACCCTACACAATAGGGATTCTATGCAGTGTGTTATATACCTAACTGCGTTTTAATAGTCCACACAGACTCTTGCCAAAGTTACAAACAGAAACAAATAAACTTAAGTAATGGGTATTGAACAATGTCATAAAATGTGTTTAATGACCCCCTTTGGGAAATGCATGCATTGATAGGCTAAAAATAAATTTAATTGCTTGACAGTCGATTATATGTTCAAAAATACTAAAATGCAGCAAAAAGAGTCGTTTACTAAACTGAACGGTCAATACAACCAATATTTGTAACAAGTAATTGAAATGTCTAGTTAGAAGTTAACAACGTTAATGCAATTTAATTGGTACATAGTACAAGGAAGAAAACGACAACTGTTGAAAAATTCAACAAAGCTAAATATTACACCGATTGAATTTCTTAATTGGAAATAATAGGAAGTAAAGTAGAAAAGCAACAAGGGACAACTTATTGATAAAGTTATTATGCATGACTAATTCTACTAGTATGTAGCTCAATAAGTACCTTGTAGTAATTCCTTGTATAAAATGGACTGTGTGATATGCAACAGTATAATTTTATAAGTTGGTCCTAACTTTGTAACAGTTAAAATCGTGCATTGTACCAAATCAGCATAACGCGATTATTCTAACTTTCTAATAATTAAAATGACATGAATGTTACATTACCTTTTCTCTCTTGAAATGTTGTTCACTTGGTTGCCTAGTAAAATTGACGTAGTCCTCTTCAATGGTAGCATTAATAATTAGATTCTCTTCGTCCTTTTTGAAAAGTCCTAGTCGGCAAGCAGTCTGTAAAAATAAAAAGCAAAAACCTTTCGTTAGTCAAAAAGCATGAAGAAATTTACATCTCTATGCAATTGCCTACTATAAATGTTTGAGGAACATTATATATTTTATTAAGACTGATTTGTTTTTCCTGAAAATGTGTTTACATACTAGCGAAAAGTGGATCAAATTGTGTACGGCAGAGTTTTTGTTCCTGTTGAAAATATTTATAGAAGATATCACTTTCTGAATTGTGTTTGGTGGAGCACGAAAGCTTTTAGGATGACGAATGACTGCAATCGAAGTTGAGACAAATACTTGCTATTGCAACTCGTAGTTCAATTTGCAAAATAAATAAAGGAGTCCAAGCGTCAGACTTGCAGACATATAGAGATAATATCTACCTAGACATGGAAAAGTATTACAACTAATATTATATTACAACGACTGTAGTAGCTATAGCAGTTAAGTTGTTTTGTTACTATTTGGTAAATGTTTTCCTTCACGGCCTCTGCTGTTGTGTATAATACACATTACATTGTGTTGTTTCCTTTGTAGTAATGAATGTCTCAGCTTTAGCCTTGACATCTGCTTTCACTTGCTTATTTATTTTTTCACTCAGCTCTCTACAGTAATAAACTGCTTGTACATGCATACTTAAAGAATTTATGAGGAGGAAAAACTGCATCTGTCGTTGTGCTCGGGAATTCTGAACATATTCCGATTTGCCCGTACGTACAAAGCCACACACTATCTCCCTACACTACTGGTACTCTCTCCAAACATATACTAAGTGAAAGTAGTGTCTATTTTTTACAGGAAACGTCTTCACGGAGAAAAAATGCATGGTGTGTGCTGTGTGTGTGTAACGTGACGTAGAAAAGTACACATGCCATAATGAAGTGAAACGTTATGTAACGTAATGCAACGCATCGCAATGCAATGCAGTAGTAATCCAATGTACCTAATGCAAATGCGGGAGAGAAATAAGTCGAATGGATGGAGAAGATGGAGCAGGAAGACAAATAAATAAACAGCAACCCAAAGACGACTCGTACACATTTGCATTACATTACTACATTGCTACATTACTATACACTACGCTATTCATTACGCCAGTCACGTTTCCCAGCTCACACTCAACTTCCTACATTGAAAAGAACTTTCCCCTGTTGTGCACTCCAAATGTATACACACAACTTTCTCATACACACCACTATCAAACTTAAACTGCGAACTTGTATTATTAATATTATTATTATTTCAACCGTGTAGCGTACACTACGCTGGCCCTGTTATGTGTGTGCACAAACGGAATCTTTTAATGTTTACTGATGGCATTTGCATTTTGTGTAAAAGATTACAATAATATGCTTCAGCATTATATTTGCCACACTGTGTATATCTCTCTGTGTCTGTTGTGCTCCCGAGCAAATAGTCTAAATATTTGGCTAAGGTCAAAACTAAACCTTCATTCGGCACTGAGTGATTTCTCCCTGTCTCCTCTTACACAAAGGAATTCGTCTTAATAATCCTACACAAAGTTTACAAACTTTCACTTACAAGTTGCAACTCTGATTTAAGAGCAAACCAGTAGCTCCTTCTTTACTTCCTATAAATCATTGGCCAAGTGCTTTTTACTACCACAAGTGTTTATTTTTTTACTTGCAGAAATTCAGCACTAACAAAATTGCATCTTTAATGAATCACAAAATCTTGAAATAAGTCTAGGCGAATAATTTATTCGGTGTTGTGTTAATTTTATATAAATGTTGCAATATAGTAAAATATACGCCCTCTACGAATTTCTAAATATCCTACACCAGTTCTAACAATATATTACACTGTATAAGTTAGTGAAAAGGAAAGACGCATACTTACCGCATTCAGATTGAGTAACTCAGAAAGACCTGTATCATCTTCTGCTGTGTGCATGAAATGGCCATGGGGTGAAATGAGGTCTTGAAGTGCAGACACAACATCCAGCACTGTAAGCATCGTGTGATGCGTTAGAACATCTTCATCTTTCTTCGAGAAGCCCAAAAACAAGAACACCCCTGAGGGCAAGTTGTAAGATTCTGAAACAATTTACATTGAAATTAACAAAGACCGATTTTAAATTGACTTCAGCTTAACTAATATTATTACTGTAACATTCCTAACACAAATTGTAACGGAAAAAGAACATTAGCCGAGAAAGTACACAGTCGTAATTTGCAGTGGTCTGTGTGAGAAAGAAACATCAATCACTTTCTATGTTCATGCACACTACAGTTGAACTAAGGTCTTGGCTACAAATAGATATAATATCTAACCATTAACGTACGGTTTAAGTACCTAATAACCATTCCAGGTGCGTAAGCTACTAATTCCCATGTATTACATTTTCTAGCTTCTACGTTGTGGATTTTTTTATGTGAGTGCACTGTGCACTTACACATAATACTACATTGAGTAGGAAGAATGAGAGCGTATGAACCTCCTCCCCCGTATCATGAGCTTCTCAGGCAAGGGAAATACACACACCCGAATTTCTCAACCGGACTACTGGAGAAAGCGTATAAAATAAAGTGTGGTGAAATGACATTTGAGCAATATTACAATACGCCATAAAAAACTCTGAAAATCCGCTACATCACGTTGTACATGTGTAAAGTCAATAGTTTTTCCCAAGTTGTCAACGTCTCAAGCGAAGAAACTTGGGGAGAAGAGGACAGTTATTATTAAAAAGTTTCCCTGCGTTGATTTATATGTCGTCTCTAACTCTTATTTGCTCTGCCTCAATAGAAGCATTGAGAAAATAGCTCAGTCGTCCACGAGAAGACCACGCGGCCAGCGCATACCACTTCGGGTAATACACACCCCAATAACTACCCATACATATTTCAAGTAGGTAGTTGTAGTTGTAGTGTGGTCAAAGTGCTCTGTCCTCCTACAACTGCAATTTCCTAGTTGTTCTTCAAGAAAAATATCTCACATAACATTATGTAAGTGCTGCGTGGCTACAATTGAAGGACAACTATACACGCAGTACTATAAAATTAGGCATTTTATATCTCCCTCTATTCTCTTAGAACACTGGGTGAGTGATAACACTAAAATTGACGAGGCTACCAGTCGTACTTACAATTTATGCACTTTTATGCAGCACATAGTCATTTGTAAGCAGTAGGAGTAGATTCTTACCACTTTTACTTCGTACATAGTAGGAGTATAGCATTAGATATAGAAGCAGTACAGAATTAAGGAGAAGTACTTTATTCTGAGAAGTATTGCCATGTACAAGTCTCGTGTGTGCTGTCAGGTTGTGTGGGGCACTGGTATATAAACAGGGATAGAGATATATTTGATAGAGTCAGCTACATGTAAAGGAAGTCCAAGTCGGTGGCTGTAAGTAAGTTGGAATGACAGGCGGAATAATTTACGCATGTATAAAGTTAGGAAGGGGGAAATGTTCTTTATTGTCAATAAGCTGGATAATTGGCCCTTTAGTTCTTTTGTCCAGCTACCGTGCTACGCAATTCACTTTTTCCTATTCGTCGATAAGAATCTAGTCAACGTATAAACTCAGTCCACTAAGTAACCGTAATGATTGACCATGGTTAATTAACCTGGAACTGAGTACTCGTCCCCCATGTGTTCTTACGAACATGACAAAGTGAACTGCTTGTAAATAGTGGTTGATAACGCCTTGGATTGGCGATGGAAGAATTAATTGCAGTTTACACACAGCCAAACTGCTCTCCTTGCACAAAGTCATTTTGCCATAATATTGAAATATGCTCGCTCTCTCGCTTTTTGAATCTCTCTCTGAATATTACACACATTAAAGATAATGAAACTGAACATATAGATTAAATAAAGAATTACTGCATCATAATTGCTATAGGTGCTCAATAGCTCAAAGTGGAAATATAAAACTTTACATTCAACGTTCCGTTCGTGAAATTCCTACACAAATATTCTGCGGAATTTTCAATTTTAACCGCAAAATCAATTGTATTGTGCATATAGTAGAGCTACCAAAGTACATTAATTGTGCCCACTCAACGTGAAGTTTACTGTTCAGTTGATGTAATGACATCATTTTGGCAATCGCAATATCATGCAACACGATAACCATCATTAAACGTTCGTACATTGCCATTTTTACGATCCAACGGTAAAATATAAAACCTATGAAAATCTAAATAGGTAGCCACAGTTGAGAATAAATATGTGGTACGTATTTTTATCTAATCTCAAATAACAAGATCGTTAGTAAGAATTTTACAAGTAAATAATAAGATAGGTATTTCCAATCAAAAACCTTAATTGCTCTAAAATTGTCGGGGATTTCCAGACCAAAAGAATTCTCTGAAATCTAGGCTGCAAAATTATCCTTGTTACCAATTACATTTCGGTTGATTTTTTACCATTCACAATAAGAAAATTATAACTAATCATACGACTGTGTACTCAAGGCTTTCATTGTATTCTCAATATTTTACTTTGTCAAATTAGCAATTGCTGGACTAAATCCCTTTTTTTATTGGTACAGAATAAATAATAATGTGTATGAGTAATATTAAAAAACTGGAGCTTACCGGGTTGAGGTTTCTCACAAATAAAATGACCGCTGTAACATATACAACTGCCTCGATGTGCAATGTAGTAAGGTTGCATATGAAGGTAAGTCACTTGTCGTCTTGACTCGCAAGAATGAGCTTCTAAGCACTCGAGGAAGGTACAAGTAGCTTGCTCGCCGATACCACAAATACACAGCTCTGAGCAAGATGTTTTGTCTTCACGATACAACTGTACATAAAAATTAATATTTTACATCCTTCACAGTACACAAATAAATAGCAAAAAGAACCCACTGCAAAAAAAAGGCATCAGACACACACGAATCATTCCAACTTAATCCTTTGATCTTCTTTTCACACTTGGAAACAAGTGTAAAAATCTGTACGACCACAATCAATCAAGTTTTCTCAAACCTGCAATATTGCTATGTTTAATATTCTCTATTAAAGCCAAAACGATTGTACCTAACACCCGTAATACCGGCATATGTAGTTCATGAACATGAGTCCCTGTCAAAATTTGCCTCTCAGAGCACAATATTTGTGTAAACTGAGAAACTATTGGAAATCAATATTCTGAATAAACACTAATTGCTTAAATCTGAGTAGATATCTGAACAGGGTATAATTATCGCTGCAAATACTTGGCTAAATTATAATTAAGATAAATGCAGTGTATTATAAGTTATACGGGAACTCAGGCTACACACGACGGTCGTGTATTGCAAGTAAAGCTTGTTAGAGTGGCAGGAACTGAAACTCGGGGAGACCGGACTTAAATGAACAGTCACGTCGACCGATCCATTCTTTATCTAATCTATTTGGCTGTGCATGTAGCAGTTATGTCGACATTGTTGTGCTATGAACCGATTATGTATAATACCTATACTACTACAAGCAAACAGTTATTATTTAGATTTCAAATCGCCCTGTACATACCTATAAAAATTGATGTAAAAGAAAAGTCCACTATACTCATGTTCTACGAGAGAGAAATTATTCTAAGAGAAATTCGGGATTACTATTTACAAACTTGACTGTAACAAGTATTTTCTTTCTGCACCAGTAAACATTGTAAAGATAATAATATGACTACAAAAAGTTCCGGACTTAACATATATATAAATGTGTACATATTCGCTTGTAGAATTGCATTCAGAATATACAAAAATGAAATAAAATGAAAAATTATTACCACCCGCAACCGTAAAGAATATTGGTGCATAAACGTCTAGGTATTGTATTATACAATAACTTGTACTACGACTGGTATTTCCATATACACATACAAAAAATAATATAATGATGTGAAATGAAGTCGGCAAACAGTATTCTGTACATAAGGTTAGGATATTTATCCTACATACTACGCAGTACTACACCGACTTGTTGGTATGTGTGTTTCGAATGCATGGATGATGTTTGTAGTGTGTTTTTGTGTATGCTTTACTGCACTCTTTTATTCGTTTTGTATGAACCATAGAGAGTAAATGGGCATAAAGTTAAATAAGCCAGTAGCTACAATGGTAGTGTAAGTAAGTATGTGTGAATATACATTTCAACGTCAAGAGTGCAATGCAGTGAATGAAATCGTGAAAGAATGTGTTTGCTGTGTATTATTGTATCGTTTTTGTGTTTAGGTTCCTACTAGTCCATAGTACATTTCTGTCAATGCTCTCTCCTATACAATATACTTCCTTATTATACATATTACGGAGTTTGCCTTGGGATAACATTACGCATACAGCCTTTGTAAAGTGACTACTACGGAAAAGTTTTATATTAGATGTAAGCTGAAGCTCCCATTGAAAGCAAAATCTACTACTAGTATATGCATTGTAAATAGAAAAGTAAATACATAGATACGAGTAAATGTGCGTTGAAGAATTGTATTAGTATATGTCTATATGTAGTTCTGAATATATCTACAGAGCATTTGGGGTTTTGTATTTATTTGTATATGCACAGGCTACGTATGTGTGGATGGAGGACCAAGAAGAAAAGGAAAGTTGAGGAATAGTGGAAGTGGGACTGCAATTCGTCTTTCCTCACGCCACAAAGTGTTGCCCACAATAAAGAGGACATTCAACACTCAACTGGCACAGCCGACTGAATCGACTACAACAAGGAGGAGAGAACAACTGTGTGGAATAAAGAACATTGAAGGATGTCAAGTGAGATTTCATCTATGCATTCGACGGCTTTAAAAATGATCAATTTCCTTTTATAGAACCTATTTTTTTTCTTCCATTGTATTTCATAGTAGGATTTGGCTTCCATTTCTTTCAAATGGTACTGCACAACTAATACCATGTCATGCACTCTACTTCCCCGTCTGCTTCCTGTCTCCTCAATTTTTCCCTTCTTCGATATACCCACTGTATTTCCTTTTCCTTCACTTCCCACTTTTCCTTCTGATTTTCTAACTTCGCTCTTGCTTAGCTTACTTCTGCAGCTTTCCCATGTCTTTTGTTTTGTTTGCCCTTCTTTCCTTTTCGGTGCTGGGTTTTTCTTGTTTCCACACACCACGCAGTAGCAGTCAATAACAAAACATCAACAAAGATAGCAGGAGAATTATTACCATTCTTATTAAAACAACTTTTTCCATCCCTAACAAATTCATGCAAATATTCGTCACTCATATCAGTTGCCTGTTGCCACACGCAATCCTAAAAAACATTGTTCCTATTTAAATCCACACCCACATGCAGTAGATATGTAGTACAATATGGATTATACAGTTTATAACTACACCATTCTCTGGTGTAAGTATAACTCTGGTGTAACCATCCAGTATCATGTTTTTCATACTTACAGTGTGCAATACACTGTTGTGAGAATAATTGGAGAACATGTGTAGTGTGTTGAAAAAACTGCTATACGCGTACGTGCAACTCTGCTCTATAAATTAACAGAAAGGCCACCTGTGCAGTTGTGACAAGTCTGTCAAGTTTTTACCATTGTGAAAGTTAACGATGCAGAGTGTAATATTCTTGACTCAAACATCGTGTATGTCACGTACGTACAATTGACTCGTTCAAATGATGTATGAACAAAAATATTTTGAATTATTCCATACACAATGCACGCTGAGGAAAGGTGTAAATTTAATGGAAATTACATTATTTATACCACCAACCACGTACATTCATCCTAAGCAAAATTAATGCAAAGGTTAACGAAAATTAATAATAATTGTTTCAGAAATGCTTACCCTTCTTGAGGTGCCTTCTCTGATGTGCTGATTATTCTGATTAGGTCTACGTATTATGCAGTATCCTGAGGAAAGTAATACAACAAAGGATTTTCAAAATTAGCAAAGTAATCTAGTATTCAATTCATGATTTTAGGTTTGAAATCGTCTCAGAATTGATTTAGTACGTCCTACCCCGTGGCCGAAAGGAAAATAATAATTTTTGATTTTATAATTAGTATCCTTTAAACACAATGGGCCAATTCACGACCTTCGTGTCGTAAGTTCGTAAGCCGTGCTATTTCGTAAAAGTCGTGCAATTTTGATGCAGTTCTCAACTTTGTAGAGTTTACGATGGCGCGAATT